>JAYMTO010000287.1:0-13653 GCA_036898065.1 California macrophylla | reverse complement strand
AATGGAGAATAAAAAGAAAATTTCAGACCCTTAGAAGCATACTTTCTATGATTGTCTTTTGGACAAAAATATATAAGGTTCATACATTTTCCATGCATAAAAAGTGTTCACCCAATCTAGAATGTGTACAATAGTGAATGAGTTATACATTCGAATACATTGACATTTCAAAATGATAATATCTTTGTGCTAGAATTTTCCATATATATAATGTATCTGCAACTACTAGACGTGATTTATAAGGAGGTTGAGGTAGATATAATGTTGTATGATTTGATTTGGAGGTTTCGTACCTATGTATCTCACAATCATTACCATTTGTCAAGATTGTGAACGACGAGAAAGTTGTATATGGATGAGAGAAATGATCTCTCTTTGTGTCACTGTCACTGAGAAGAATGTCAGTTCAATACATAGTTATGTTCCGGGGAAGGAACAACATCTGAATTACAAGCCTATCCTAAATAGATTTATTAATCAAGTTTCTAGTGAGGTGGTCACTAATGTTTTAGAAACATGTAACCTTAGCGAGGTTGTGTATCAAAGTTACATTGAGATGAATGACTGTCTACAGTTGTATAATTTGAAAGATCCATATTTCCCCCATATAAAAGAAAAGAAAATTCAGTGAAAAAAGAACGACGAACGCAAGACACAAGCACCAATCGACATGCAACAAACAGAACAGTCAACTCAGTCGTCTGGAGTGCTCTATTGCTCACTAGAGAAGATATTGTGTCTCCACTAAAACTCTTTCATCTCCATTAACCACAACACATTCTGACAACTTGTATCTTTCACAAACTTTTGTGAACAAGATTGAACTGAAACAAAAAGCAAGCGGTGAATAACAATTTTAAATATTATGTTAAGAAGATTGGTACCAACGTATAGTTCATTCGTTTCAAGAAAGAGCGGTGTGATCGACGTCTAAAAGAGAGAGAAAATGGGGCAGTATGACATGTTTGTAATTACATCATACAAAAGCGAACACTCATGCTCAATAAAACTCCAACAAAGGGCCACTTACATACGATTGTGCACTTTATCAAGAACACACAACATAAGAGACGATATGACAAACAAATATGAGATCGAAATGACTTGTATAAAAGTTAAGAAGTGCAGAGAGAAAATACACATATGTCAAAGAAATACCCGAAGATTCATACTCAAAGGAAACGGAAGATCCAAATATAATGACTGGCTTTGTCTCAAAGAAAGATGGGTTCTTTTGTTATTTTATTTTTTCCCTTAGAAGTTCATTCTGTTTTGGGATCAGTGTATCTAATTCTAAAGGCTAAATCTGGGCCTTAAGGGCGTTAATGACTAAATTAGAGGCCCAGTTATAGTTAAATGGGCCATAACTGGGCCGCACCATGTCTTGCCATCCCAATTACCTTCCCAACGATCTCTCTCTGATCGTTCCTATTGTGCAAATCTCCATCGACAAAACTCCGGAGATCGCATCACCGACGAGTCCTCTCTTCTCCGGCGACCGAGTCACGCATCGAGAGAGAGAAGAAGAAGGCTCGATACCAGGCGTAACGGCACAATGTCAGCGAAAATGGCGGATCCGGCGAACACCCCGCTCGGAAGAATGCTGTTGGACGAGATCAGTCCGGTGGTGATGGTTCTCGCCACCCCACTGGTCGAAGAATCTTGCCGCAAGAATGGCCTCTCCTTCGTTCAGTTGATCACCCCCTTCTGCGTCTTCAACAACATCGACGGTGAAAACTGAAAATCCACTTTTTTCCCTCCATGTATATATATATATGTGTATATATCTGAATTGTGGTGGGTTTGAGGGACAATGTGGGTAGGATCGAGTTGAGCTTGCATGTGACTGCTAATCATTTCGGTTTCGTTGCAGTGCCGGTAAGGACAGCCAATGATCAGCCCAACAGGCTTCAGAAATTCAAGTTGCGATTGTTCAATGCAGCGGATATTCGGCAGCCCAATTTGGAGGTACTTAACTAAAACCCTCTACTCATCTCACACAGATACTACTGATCTAGACTATAGGTTTGTCAATGTTGAATGTATATACAGAACCTTGGTACACAGTGGCAATCTTCTGTTTCATTTCTTGTCTTGCCTTTTACCCAAATGATTAGCTTCTAATTATCAATTTGGAAGTTGTTTTCAAGGTATTAGAATGGAAATCATAGAAGATTCTCTGATTTTGATTTTGCATTAGATGTTCAGTGGACTGTTTATATGAAGCTCATGATCAATATTATGTAATGTGTATGTGGTCTATTCTTCTAGCTCTCTAACTGCTGACTGGAGGTGTTTTGTGCACTACTAGGTAGCAAAAGCAAGGCTAAAAGAGGTTATTACTCGAGCTGGGGAGAAGGATTTTTCCAATTTATCTTCAGAGCAACCTAACTTGCTTTCCAGTAAGTCATTTCCATTTCCTTTGTTTTTCTCATATGGGTCTTATACTATCTCACTCTTCATGGGAACTGAATTTTGGCTCTACCCTGGAGTGTAGAAGGTTGTTACTTACCAATGATGTTGATTTTTGAACAGTCCCCAGTCCCTGTTGTAGCATTTCACATGCCTAATTGAAAGTTAGATGAGATTATTTTGGCTTGAAGCTAATGTTGCATATTCAAGATGTTTGAGGCTGTTATGTGGTTTCTTATATATTCAGGTTCCCGATCTGCAATTCTGCCATCGTGGTTTCAGTTTTTCAATAGAGAGCTTGTACGCACCTTGTCCTTTTCAGACCATGAAGCTTTTGACCATCCCGTGGCATGTAAGATTCCATGTTTTATTGGTCACTGCTGTATTTCTACCCTCGAAAACTTTGGGACTTGATAATTTACCACAGTATGCGGGATTCATTTTGGTTCTCATATGAAATGCAGGTTTTTTGGTTGTATCTTCAAAGGATGAATATCCTATCAACCGATTTATCGACCTTTTTAATACCAACAGTCTGCCATCTCTTCTTAGTGATGGTGTAATGGACCCAAAAGTTTTGAAGCATTACTTGCTATTGCATGATAACCAGGGTGGCACAACAGAGAAGTACTGTGTCATTCTACTTTTCTTTCATTAACTATTATGTACTAAAAGCATGGCATGATAGTAGTGGTGGACACTGGTTACAGTGTCAGTTTATCAAGTATATTATTTTTTGTAGAGCTTTGCTTTTGATAAAGCCTGTTACTTCATGATAATGCCTTGTAGTGGTGGCAAATAAGTTACAATTTGGTAATCATATTGTTTGATTTCTAGCATTATTTCTTGTTTATGATTGCCTCTAATTAGTTGAGAAAGAGAGGCCATAGTTGAGATGGTTTGACAAAAAATGAGAAATATGCAATATATTTAGCACAATGAGGAAATGATATCTACATATTGAACTTGCTGTGTACATGGAACATCTCCCTACTATACCTTGTCAAATATGGGGATAAATTTCATAAGCATGCCAATATGATAGAAAGAAAGCTAATAAAGTGGAGTGTTCAGTATAATTTGTCGAATTTTTATATCATTAAATAGAATTAGCGTTCTGCCAACTCATTGGGAAGCTTAAGATATTTATTTCTCTAAATTGTAGTTTTTGGTTACATGTAATGCCTAAATTGCATGCACAATCGTGTAATTTATCATCATGCTTTTTCACTTTTCATATAAATTTGTAGGTAAAAGGTTGTAAGTCTCCCAAATAGGATATAATTTAGTGAAGTGTTGAACTTCACCACTTAAGAGTGGGAAAAGATGAAAATAAGCTTGAAAACTCAACTACACAAGGAGGGAAAAGACTAGTCCCTTGAAATAGAAAGCAGGTGACCCCAAAATATTGATAGAACGACAAAGAAAAGGCATGAGGATAATATAAGTGTGAGCAATGTGATTGGGTTGTTGTTCAACAATTATCAAATCCCTTCCCACTCTAATATGAGCTATGGCATAATGAACTTTGATAGTCTGTGGGTTTTTTCTTCTCACAACCCCTCTCTAGCTTAGCTGCACTTCCAGCATACTTCAGTTCAAGTGGCATTTATTTTATATGAAGTAAATCTATACCTTTTGATGTAAGGCAGCAATGATCGGATTTTTATCCTCTCCTCTTGGGCAGGGCAATGAAGATTTTATCAGAAATGAGAAATACATTTGGCTATGAATGCCAATTACTCTGCATTAATTCATCCAAAAATGACTTGGTAGAACGTCAAAGTAATCCTTGGGCTCCTTATGTGAGTTACTCTCTATGACTATTTCTCTTTTTCACATTTTCTAATTAGATACTTGTTAATGTTGGTTTGAATTACTGAAAGTCATTATGTTGAGGCTATAGTCTTTGTCTAATATTGACAGATGTCTGATGCTTCAACTAGTCACCATCTTGGTCGCTTCCTCAACAAGGATGATATGGATGACGTAATGAATTGCTTTTCAAATTGTTAGCTAATGTGTTGAGAAGGCTTCTAGTAGTTTATGATTCACATTTGGTGCTTCCTTCAAAAATTTGATCATGATATCCAATTTGTACAATTTGGATACAGATAAAAGATATAATGCAGAGCCTATCATCTAAACACATCATTCCATACATGGAGCAGAAAATTCGGGTACTCAATCAGCAGGTAATATATCTTCACCTGTCTGAGTTTATGCATCTGGGTTTGGATTATCATAATGATTGATTTAGAGTTATCTGTTTGATATAAATTTTTAGGTAACCAATTTATAAATAAAAGCTACACATTTATAGAGGTACCAATTTATAAAGCTATCCTTAAAATTTTAATTGATTACCCATAGTAAGTTTTTTTAATAATCACAATATCAAAAATAATTATTCCAGGCATTGCTTGTTTTTCAAATCATTTTAATTTGCTTATGTTTTCTTCCTTCATCATCCCATTCTTTGTAGGTTGCTGCAACAAGGAAAGGTTTTAGAAACCAAATTAAAAACTTATGGTGGAGAAAAGGAAAAGAAGAAACGCCGGATGCCACCAACGGGTCCATATATGTTTTGCTGATATTTCTTTATATGCGCCATACTGCATGCTTATGTTTCTCCCTTCTAATTTCGTTTCTTGGTCACTGGTGCAGGTACACCTATAGCTCAATTGAATCTCAAATTAGGGTCTTAGGTGACTATGCCTTCATGTTACGAGATTATGAACTTGCACTATCAAACTATCGCTTAATATCCACTGATTACAAACTTGATAAAGCCTGGAAACGCTATGCTGGTGTTCAGGTAGCTTCCAACTTATCTTTTGAAGTGGTCATGGTTTTACTCATAGTACTGCTGGATGGCCTTTGTAATCATATATTACCCAATGTAGCATTTGCTTTGCAGAAATGTTAACTCTGGTTTTGTGTATCTTTTTGTTCCCTTCTCTCCCTATCTACCTATCTTGTAGCCAGTTATTCTATTATCTTGCCTGTTCTTGCAGGAAATGATGGGGCTTACATACTTCATGTTGGATCAATCAAGAAAGGATTCAGAGTATTGCATGGAAACTGCATTTACCACTTATACAGTATGTGCACTTGTTTTCTAAAACTTTATGAGAAAACAAATAACATTGAGCTTAGATGCTTCATGATGGGGTTTTGATATATTTCTTGCACTTCGTTACTCAAAAACATTTTTCTTATGAGAAATCAAAAAACATTGAGCATAGATATTTGATTCCCCCCAAAGGAAGATAATATGAGCAATCTTTGTAATCAATTGGGCCATGACTGGGATTTATAAGTTGTGAGAATGTATAAAGTTGGATTTGCATGTGAACAAAGGCAGTTTGTACTTCCAGAAATGTTTGCTTATTTTCGTACTCAAAATTCTTGGCCTGGCAAATTCTCTTATAATTTGCTGAATAAGTTGCAGCAGCTACAAATAACAGGCTGACAACTGTGTCCACTTTGTAACATTGCTATTTGTGCAGAAATTGGGATCATCTGATCAGAAATTTGCAGTAAGGTGTGGCCTTTGGTGGGTAGAAATGTTGAAGACAAGGGAGCTCCATAAAGATGCAGCTAGTGTTTACTTTCGTATTTGCAGTGAGGTAACACTCATTTTATCGAGAATAACATGTACTATCATCATTGTAACGGATTTAAGTCACAATTGCTAGGAAACAAAAACAAAACTACTAGGAAGGAAAAAGTTATATCCAACTAATAAGGTTGACCTTTTAGTATCAGAGTTCAAGCTTTATGTGTAGCCAATATTAAAATTTAACATGGTATTAGACCAGATTTAGCTTGGGCATGTGGCGTGTTTGTGTTTCTTCCCCGTGTGATCTTCTCTCCATATATAGAAGTAAAATTGATGTTGTTTATGTTCCCTTCCTCTATCCACATTCAGTGACACACATCTAGGGCAATAATGCTTACATGTGTAGAAGAGAGTTGAAAATTATGCACATGTCATGCCTGCATAAAAAATGAAAGACCTTCAAGGCTTGCACATGAGGGGTTGTGTCCAAGAGTATAGTACGCATTGCTATGAGGTAGAAAAATAAATACAAATATAAAGGCAAAGGCAAAGGCAAAGGCAAATCCAACTTATAAGGATAGTTTGATCATATGAATAGCCCAATCTTAAATGTTGCATCCTCCTAAAATTTAAGGCTCAAGCCTTTATATGTAGCAAAATCTTAAAATTTAACAATCATTATTTTATGATAAATAATTGTTATTGTTATTGATTGTTCCCTTTCCTTCTCTCGGTAACTTAAAACTTTGTAGGATCTTTTGCATTCAGCAGTAATGCTTGAGCAAGCATCTTATTGCTACTTGTTTTCCAAACCATCTATGTTACGCAAGTATGGATTTCATCTTGTTCTTTCCGGTGATCGTTATCGAAGATGTGATCAGGTACCCATGTGATAAAGAAAATGTAAAAACTTGCATCTAGCTTGTTGAATGTATTTATTCTTTGAAAACCTCTGGCTTATGCTCTCCAGATTAAACACGCGATTCGTACATATAGGAGTGCTGTTTCTATATTTAAAGGAACTATGTGGAGCTATATCAAGGATCATGTCCATTTCCATATTGGACAGTAAGTTATGTAGATTTGATGTAAAGCAGCCATAGCTTGCCTGAAAAGGTCGTTTTAATTCTGGTATTGATGGTGAAGTTACCTTCTTTGACTTAGATGGTATGCTTCTCTGGGAATGGATGATGTGGCTATGACACACATGCTGCAAATCCTGTCCTGCAGTCATCAGTCCAAGACAACACAGGAGTTATTCCTCAGGGACTTTCTTCAAATTGTTCAGGTTATCATTAGCTCTTCTTTTTATTGATATAACTCAATTAACTTTTATGTGCTTATGACTCTGATCCTCATGACCTGAACCCAAATATAAGATTATATGAAAAAATATTCTAATGTCACAACATTATAAGATAAAAGGTGACAAGATTAGTTTCTCCGAAGCTGAATATATCTATCTATCAATATGATTATGTCCAATTGCTAGCTCAAGTTTTATAAGATCAATATGTGGCAAGGTTGTGGTGGTTGTTCCAATGTCAATCCTTTTATTTAGAATGAATGCAATGATCAAACATAAACTAATGTTAACAGTCTTTTCTTTTTCTCGTTTTCTCCCTTGGATGATACAGAAAACCGGCAAAGTATTTGATGTATCAAAACTGCAGCTGCCTGTTATCAATCTCTCATCACTTAAGGTTCTTTTTGAAGATCATAGAACATATGGATCACCTTCAGCTGTAAGTTCAACAATATCAAAATGTTTCACTGATGAAGCTTTTGCTGTTTGCTTGTAGTTCTCGAAATCTCTTAATCTTCATGTATTTTATATCTCTATTCACACATTGCAAAAATTTACATCTATTGATTAAAAAAAATACTTCGTAATTGATTTCATTGGCATGAATCTTGTTTTCCCCTTTGTTTTCGTACATGCTTCTTTATGTCCAAAATTGATAGAAGAGTTGCCTGTTGATGTCACTGCCACAATTGACATCCTCCCTCCATAACTTTCCTCGTTATTACTGGACTGGCAACCCGTGGCAGTTGCTGCTATGGTCATAGCTTCCACCACCATAAGAAGTAGGTGGTTCTTGTGAGGACAAGGTGGCATCTAATAGGCTTTTTTGTGTGCATGTGTGTATATTTCACTTTTAGTGGTTTTTGGAACCCACCCCTGAAAGGGTAGAACAAAATTTCATATTATTATTAATTGAGAAAACTAGTTTGGGGATATATGACAGAAAATAATGTTATATAGCTGTGATTGCAAAAAGTTTGTCATCTTTCTGAAACAGAGCCTGACAGAATGATTCCTAGGCTTCAGAGTTAACTATTACTCATCCTTCATTTAGATAAAGTCATAATGTGTTTTTTCGTTGTAACTGAAGAGTATGGTTTGTGTTGAAGTGATTAAATCATGACTTGGTGGTTGATTTGTTGCTTTTGAAATATTTCAGACTAGTATTAAGGATAGTTTGTGGTCCTCATTAGAGGAAGACATGGTTCCGTCCCTACCTACTGCCAGGACTAACTGGCTGGAGTTACAGTCAAGGTTTATACCAAGAAAACTCAAAGATACAAACGTTTGTGTAGCAGGAGGTATGCAGATGAAAGTACTTAAGCTATTTAATATTTAGACTACTCACTATTGTATTGTTCTTGAAAATTCTTTTCCCAAAGTTTACGTAAAGATGCATATTTTATGTTTGGCAATATTCTCTCATGTCAGTTATTGTTGTGTCTTGGAATGAATTCCACACATCATGAGTGCTCTGTAATATGCTAACCTGTTCTATATTGATTATGGATTGAGGTAATCGTCTTCATTGTCATCACGAACACACTAATATATAATCTCTGTTATTGTATAGTGCAGCTCAAAACACAACATTTCTTGCAAATAATTCATATTTGGGCATTGATCAATTATATAGTCATTTTACTTGAAGGCAATGTTTAACATAATGGTATGATTGGCTTATCCGATCTCTATGAATAAATCATCTCCTTAGCATATTGGTAAGACTATAAATGGACACTGTTAGCTGGTGGTTCGCTACCCTGTTGGTTTTGGACTTTGGGAACTAAAACAGATAGGTTTCGTGATTTATGTATTAAGTCTTTATTTTTTTTCTTGGGACCTGGCCTAATAGATACACATGACCCAAATGTATTCCCTTAAGAGATGACACAGCAGGTTTTATTTTCAGAGCTAATTTATATTATAGATATGTATGTTCTTGATTTGCAGAAGCAATAAAGGTTGATGTTGAATTTAGAAACCCTCTTCGTACCGCTATCTCAATCACTGGTGTTTCCTTAATATGTGAACATTCTGCAAGATCTGATGAAACAAATTCTGGCAAGTCATTACCTTCTGTTTACATTTATTATCAGTTTATACTGCTTTCTGTGTCTAGTTGGAATCTAAATCGATCTATCATAACTGGGTAAACTGTGTGCTGTTATGATGCAGATGCTGCAAATAGATCTGACACCAAGCTTCAGACTGATGAGCAAATTGAAAAGTCAACAATTAGTAGGTAAATGTGTTTTTACTGAAAAAAAATACAGGTTCTGTATTATTTCAAACCATAAAACCTGACTTGAAACATTCTTCGACAATTTTCTTCTGTCTTTTAGCTTGCAATTTGCTAAGGTTGTTTTTGGCTCAGTTGTTGCAGGGATATTGTCTCTGACATTTCTGCATTTACTTCTCATGAGGTTGACTTTTCATTAGGAGCCAGTGAAACAACTGCGGTAAGTGTCTTATGGGAATATCCAAGCACTTGTAGGATCAGCCAAAGCATTCTAAAGGCTAAATAGCAAACTAGGACTAAATAAACTAGCTTATGTGATTGCCTGTACTGACATCTGAACCCAATAGCAAACTAGGACTAAATAAACTAGCTTATGATTACCTCTCAGCATCTGTGACATTATTATTGGTCATCCATCATCTTTCTGTCTGTCTAGTTAAGTTATCCTTACTGTGTAACGACTGTTATGCCAATGACAGTAGACCATGGGTACAATTTCCTTATGCTCTTGTCATATTTTGTTATGATACTTTATTCATCAGTTGGCATTATCTTTGGGAGATATGTATATAGTCGTTACGTTCATTGTCAGGTGCAACTCACAGTTACCCCCAGAGTGGAAGGTGCTCTAAAAGTTGTTGGAGTTAGGTGGAAGTTGTCTGGTTCAGTGGTTGGTTTTTATAATTTTGAGGATCATTTCCCAAAGAAGAAAGTTACAAGACGGAGAACAAAAGCTAAGCCTTCTCCCAGTGATAACTTGAAGTTTGTAGTGATCAAAGTACACACCTCCCTCTCTTCACCCCCTTAAATTCTCCATTGTGACTAAGTTGGAGGAACTTCTTTATTAATCATAGTTCCTTCCATGTGCAGAATCTACCCAAGCTTCAGGGCTTCATTCGGTCTCTACCTAAAGTGGCATATGCAGGCGAGTTACAGCAACTTGTTTTGGAATTAAGGAACCAATCGGAACTTCCTGTAAAGGTCAGTTATGGCCATCGCTGTATGCCAATCAGTAGTATAAATGGTTTCACTTTTTTTGTTATAATCAAGAAAATTAGCTTTTATGTGTGCTTACACAGTTAACGGTAAGGTAGTCTGACTCTTGATCTAGACCTCTAGGTGATTAATCAACCTTGCCTGAGTACTTATGTTGCTTTGGTATCACATGACTAAAAGATAGACCCCCAAATGCAGATGATATGATCAAGTAAAGCTTGGTCATCGGTCTGTCAGGCTACTTTTTTCCTATATCTGGGTTTAAATTTAATATTGATTTATAGTCTATAACATACACTGTATTAAACCATGGCAGAATCTGAAAATGAAGATCAGTCATCCTAGATTCCTAAATATTGGAACTCAAGACAGTTTGAACATAGGATTTCCTGCTTGCCTTGAGAAGAAGACAGATTCTGAGCGAAGTGGTTTACATGCTAATCCTTACAAAGCATCTCACGCGCTATTTTTGTTTCCAGAGGTTAGAGATTCATTTTCTTTGTATGGTAATTTATGCCAGGTTGGTATCAGGTTAGTATGTGTTGTGCTCTCTGTTGCAGGACACTTCATGTCAAGGAGAAAGTCCCTTGTTATGGCCTCTTTGGCTCCGAGCTGCTGTTCCAGGAAATGTTTCCCTGTACATATCAATATATTATGAGATGACAGATAAATCAAGTACCATGAGCTACCGCACTCTACGTTTACATTATAATTTACAGGTATGACGTTGAAGACAAAAGATTAGCGTTTTCTTTGAACACTTCTTTTGTGTGGCTGTATTGCCATATTATTGATGTTAATGACAGACTAACCAGGGCTACTTTATCAAATTTATCTTTTTAGGTATTACCATCATTGGATGTGTCATTTCGTATCAATCCATGTCCATCAAGATTGAAGGAGTTCCTAGTGCGCATGGATGTTGTGAACAGAACAAGTTCAGAAAGTTTCCAGGTTGATCAGTTATCATCTGTTGGGTCCCAGTGGGAAATCTCATTGCTACAACCAGTTGATTCCACTTTCCCTTCACAGTCTTTAGCATTGGGTCAAGCATTGTCATGTTTCTTCATGCTCAAGGTTGGCAATGCAACTGCTTATTTGGTCCATTCTTATGTTCAATGATTCATAATAACAATTTTGCTGTTGTTTGAATGTTTTTTTGTCCATGGTTTAACTCCTTTGAACTTGTCCTTGTGCTGTAACGGGACATCTTCTGAATGACATTCCTCCCGTGACCCCACAAAGGTGGGAGCCTCGTGCACCGTGCTGCCCTTTTCTAAACCATGCTATTTACAAGGATAGTTTTTTTAAAACATTATCCGATGGTTAAGTTCTAGGACTGTGCTTTGAGGCTTTCTGTCAGTGTCTGCAATTCCGTAACATGTGAACATGTTCGTTTCTGATCACTGGTTTATATAGTTAATTTATTCACGAGTACCATTTTCAACTTCACCCTTTGGCTCTCCTGCCCTTTCTTAAATTGTCTTTTCAATTATTCTTTGCCTCTCCAGGATTGTAGGAAATCATCTCAAGACAAGAACTCAGCTGCGCTTCCTCTCCGTGGGAGTGATGTAAGATTGTGCCCTCAGAGTAGCAGTAAACCAGTATTCGATATATCTAACTCGCCTCTTGCTAATTTCCATCATTATGAAAGTTTGCAAGAGGAGACATCGTACCAGGTTGGTTTTTCAGTATTCATCCTGCAATTTATTTTAGTAGAAGATCTCAGTTTTTGTTGTCATCATTTAATTAGTATTTAATAGCACGTTTAAGCTATCTGGATCTAGTTTTGCCTTCTCATATATGTAGCTCAGCATTGCCTTTCGATGGATTTCCAGTTAGCTGCCGTTTGTCTATCATTAGTTATTTCTTTGCTCAACTTTTAGGTCCTTGACATTATAATTATATTTTCCTATGCATTGAGCAGGGAGTCCAAAATACGGTTGACTTCATTTTGATCTCTCAGCTACTGAAGAGCAATAGCACTCCCGGGGTTTTGGATTCACCTACGTTATTCTCTCATCATGCGTGTCACTGCAGGTAAAAAGCCAATGGAAAAACGCCGATCGCATCCATGGTACAATACATATATTTTTCCTTGTGTTACATTAACATTTATCAATGTTTTGTAGTACTGCAAGCACAAGTCCAATAACATGGCTAATAGACGGGCCACGGATCGTCCATCATAACTTCTCTTCTTGCTTCTGCGAAGTAAGATTAAGGATGACCATCTACAACTCGTCGGATGCCATTGTATCAGTGCACGTGGACACCTCGTATTCAAGGCTTTCCAGCACTAGCAGTGCTCAGCTGAGCAATGCAGCTGCAATTAGTTCCGGAAACCAATCAGGATGGCACAATGCATCCATCGAGAGTGGAGTCAAAATCACAGCCGATGGTGCTGCTGAAAGCCATGTTACGAAAACATCATCTCCAGATAGCGTCTCCCCATTCGTGTGGGCAGGGTCGAGCTCAACCAGAGTCAGGCTGGAGCCGATGTCCAACTCGGAGATCCCTCTTCAGGTTTGTGTGTTCTCGCCCGGAGCATACGATCTATCGAACTACGCTTTGCACTGGAATGTCCTTCCCAATCCGGATCGAAAGGGTAGTGAGGTCACAAAACAGTGTTCAGGGACATGCCAAGGGTACACATACTGTCTCATGGCGCTTCAGTCTTCCACCTGAGATCACAACCTGTACATTGTGCCTTTTCTTTCTTATCTCTCTATTTTACCAGACGTGAGATGCAAGCATTTTTTGTAGCTTATTCTTGTAAATTGTTGTGTTTTTTTCTTCTGTATTTTTTATAGAAACTGCAAGAAAGCTTGTGGAAATTGGGTACAAAAAGTATATTCATTTTAAAATTGCAATGAAAACGACCTTCTCAATAATTATTTTATGTTATCACAGTGTATTTTGCATGTTATCATACATCAGTATGTATTGGGTGATTAACGTAAAATATCTTGCGTTAAAATAAATATAAATCATCCATTTAGACACATGGCCTCTAATTTCTTAAAATTGTCCTACAAAATAAATTGAAGGGACGGCTAGAAGACGCGGTTATAGCACTTTTTTCAATGTTTTGAACAAGAAATGTACATTGCATTGTGTCGTTATATTAAC
>JAYMTO010000286.1:0-13653 GCA_036898065.1 California macrophylla | reverse complement strand
GAAGGTGCAAGCTCTGGTGATATCATACTGGCCCAGCCCATTTTCCCATACCCTGTATATGGTCAGATCATTCTCTCAATTCTCAGAAAGATATGAAGTTTCAAAAGGGTTTGTGTTTGTTTATCCACTCAAGCTTAACTTTTGCAACGTGTGTTGTCCAAGAAAACAGGCAAAACATTTGTCTGTATATGCATGTCCATGTAGATTCTTAGTCTAAGAGCTGATAAGAGCAATAAACTGAAATGGCACCATGGACTAAAACAATTGATATACAAGATTGCAACAGCAAACAAATTAAATCACCAAATCTACATTCAAAAGCTGTAACATTGTAACAAGATTGGCATTGGATCCATCGATGGGCGAATAGCACATTTTTCATTATTTCCATTTCCAAGTGTTGGAATCTTTTTCTCATTAAACAAATGTAGTTCCATGATAAGAGTGTTAAGTGTGGCTTGGCACTTCTTGTACTCAAACTCCATTGTTTTCAACGGGACTATATATGTTTATTCATTTAATGGTATCCCCTTTGATGGGTATGTTATAGTTGGCCACCTGACATCTTTCCTTCTGTCTGTCCACAGTGGTGTTCCGATCCTATGTGAAAGCAGTAGCCGCCAGTTTAGCTGCAAGGTTCTTCAAGTTTTTGTCAAACAGGTATTTTCTCTTATAGTTTTCTTATCTGTATTTTCACTAAAAGTGAAACATGGTAATGCTTGGTTTGTGATTCATGGCACCTGTAGTGTTTTAAATGTTCATTTGTGCTTTGTGTGTGGTTCACAAAAATAGATGCAGTAGCCTTGATTGTGTCCACTCAATTCACCCGCTCAAGGATATATTAAAGCAATGGTCTTTAGACCTTTGCTTAAGTGTCTCATACCGACAGAACTTGGATTTAGTGACAACATGGTATGCCAGTTGGACCTTCCATCTAATCTTTCTTCCCGTTCATATATTTTTGATCCACGTGCAAGGCCAGAGTGATGACATGTGGATTTAGTGATCACTTCCTATATACGTTGGACCCTCCACCTAACAACTTTTGTTTTTAGATTGGAGTAAATTTATAAAATAACATAAATAGATCAAGCATTCAAGCTTTTCATTACAAGTTTTTTTTCTGCTACGAGGAAAAAGTTCATAGGTTAAATAAAAATTATCTAATGCTTTTTTCACTTGCAGATATGATTCAAGTTCTTTAAGGTGCCAACAGTTATTTTGATATCCAATGTTGTAACTGGCCACATGGCTGACAAGAAGGATTTGAATGATGATCCAGAATCCAAACATTCAGCAGCATCAGTAAGCCATCATTCACCCATGGCAGGGACAGAGTTTCTCCTATTAGAGAATGACAAGCAACATGATACAATCAGCAGGAAGGAGACAGAGAAAAATAAAAGTTCAGTATCACATTACAAGTTGTTCTCCTTGGCTGACTCCTTCGACCATCAGTTAATGCTTGTGGGCACAATAGCAGCCATTGTAAATGGGATGTGCTTGCCACTTATGACCATCCTGTTTGGAGATCTAATTGACTCTATGGGAGTGTCTAAGAGCATCAAAGCTGCAGTACATGAAGTCAGCCAGGTACTGAATGTGAAGAAATAATATTGATACACATTTTGAGCTCATTTCCTACAAGCTTTAACTTTGGGACAAGTTGTCATTAAACTTTATGGGGCCATAAGCCTATAACCTTACATTTGCATTCTTCCTGGGTACAAAATGAAATGAAACTCTGTTCAAATCAATCTCTTAAAAATATTGGGTTTCTTGTTTAAATCCATTAATACTTTGCATTATTCTTCCAGCCATTTTCTTTGATTTACAGATGTTTAATCTCTAGATCTAGTGATATGTAAAAGTATGATAATCAACTTCACTCAGTCGTCTCTTGGATAATATATATACAGGTGTCTCTAAAGTTCATCTTCTTAGCACTGGGGTCTTTTGTTGCATCGTTTTTCCGTAAGTGCACTGGCTCCTTGCTAAGTTAAAATTTCAGTTTTTCCAATTACATTGTACAATACAGTTTTGATAATACTGAGAGCTCCCATGTTTTCTATATCCTAGAGATTGTGTGCTGGATGGTAACAGGAGAGAGACAGACTGCGCGCATAAGAAGCTTATACCTAAAATCAATGCTGAGGCAAGATATTGGCTACTTTGACAGGGAAACTAACGTTGGAGAAGTAGTTGGGAGGATGTCAGGTGACACCATTCTTGTTCAAGATGCCATGGGAGAGAAGGTATTGGTGCTAACACGCAAAGGAACAAAATATTGCCAATCACTCTAGTAATCTTTACATTCCTACATAGAATTTAAATGCCTTAGTTCTCTGATCTGTGTATTCTAGGTTGGACAATTTGTGCAGCTGGTAGCAACATTCATAGGAGGCTTTGTTATAGCTTTTGCCAAGGGATGGCTATTGACCATTATGTTGTTATGTTCTATTCCGCCTATTGCCATATCTGGTGCAGTCATGTACAAGCTCATAGACAAAATGGCATCACGTGGACAAAATGCCTATTCAGCAGCAGCAACTATTGCTGAGCAGACAATTGGCTCAATCAGAACTGTAAGTAACGGTAGCATGAAGGATACAAATATTTTGTTTCTTTCTTATCTTTTCGTGAATTACAGTGGATGTGGAGTTGAATGATCATTGCCTATGCAGGTTGCATCGTTTACAGGGGAGAAGCAGGCTATAGCTAAGTATAACCAGTCATTGGCCAAAGCTTATAAATCTGGTGTATTAGAAGGCTTGGCTGCTGGGATAGGTTATGGCACACTTTTATTTATACTATTCTGCAGCTATGGATTTGCTATGTGGTTTGGCGGAAAAATGGTACTTGAGAAAGGATATACGGGTGGAGCTGTCATCAACGTAATATTTGCTGTCTTGACTGGTTCCTTGTAAGTTACACTCTGCTTCCTTTTCATCTAGCTAAACATTCCTATCCACCAAAACCATATATAAAGCTTTTAACTATTATTTGTTTTTTTCTTCTTTTTCTCGGAAGGTCTCTAGGCCAGACATCTAGTTGCTTGGCTGCATTTGCTGCTGGGCAAGCTGCTGCATCAAAGATGTTTGAGGCAATAAATAGGAAACCGGAGATAGATGCTTACAGCACCAGAGGAATGACACTGGATGATCTTTGTGGAAATATTGAATTGAGGAATATTTATTTCAGTTATCCAGCTAGGCCAGATGAGCAGATACTTGGTGGATTCTCTCTTTCAACATCTTCTGGTACAACCATGGCATTGGTTGGTCAAAGTGGAAGCGGGAAGTCAACAGTGATCAGTTTGATAGAGAGATTCTACGACCCCCAGTCTGGTGAAGTTCTTATAGATGGTGTCAACCTTAAAGACTTCCAACTTAAGTGGATCAGAGAGAAGATTGGCCTTGTCAGCCAGGAACCTGCATTGTTTGCATCAAGCATTGGAGACAATATTGCATATGGGAAGGTTGGTGCAACTAAAGAAGAAATAAGAGCTGCAATTGAGCTTGCAAATGCTGCTAACTTCATAAACATGCTGCCTCAGGTTTTAAACTCTCCGGCTTTCTTGTCAGTTTCAAGGACAAAACAATGTCTCCCTTGACCTCCTTCTGTCTATATTGCTGCATTTAGGGCCTAAACAATCTATTTTCTTTTCTTTTGTTGTTGAAAGGGACTCGATACTGTGGTTGGTGAGCATGGAATTCAGTTATCTGGGGGACAAAAGCAGAGAATTGCCATAGCCAGAGCAATGCTGAAAGACCCAAAAATTCTCCTTCTTGATGAAGCTACAAGTGCTCTTGATGTGGAGTCCGAGAGGATTGTGCAAGTGGCATTGGACAGGATCATGGTCAACCGAACCACTGTGATGGTAGCGCATCGCTTGAGTACAATAAGGAAGGCAGATGTCATTGCTCTTATTCATGGAGGAAAGATTGTTGAAAAAGGTGATAGTCTTATTCACCTTATTCTTTATAAGCTCAATTTGTAATATATACATTACTGAATTCCAGTTCCTTCTAAACTAACAAGGTTCACACTTGGAGCTCCTTGAGGATCATGATGGCGCTTATAGCAAGCTCATAAAATTGCAAGGTGCTGACAAAGAATCAGAACAATATTCTGTAAATGATCAAGAGAATAGTTACCACTCATTTTCAGCTTCATTCACTGCCTCGCCAAGAATTGGCATTTCCCATAAAGAACATACAAAAGCATCCTACGACCCTGATTCAGAGAAACCTTTGCAACCTCTAGAGTCCCCACTTCTTCGCCTGGCGTCTCTTAACAGACCTGAGATCCCAGTGTTGCTGCTAGGTGGTGTAGCTGCAATAGCCAATGGAGTAATATTCCCTGTTTTTGGGGCACTACTTTCCAGTGTAATCAAAACGTTTTACGAGTCACCAGATGAACTTAGGAAGGGTACCAGTTTCTGGGCGTTGATGTTTGTTGTTCTTGGCATGGTAGGATTGGTGGCTACCCCGATGCGCACCTACTTTTTTGCTGTGGCAGGATGGAAATTAATTAACAGGATTCGATCGATGTGCTTTGAGAAAGTGGTGTTCATGGAAATGAGTTGGTTTGATGATGTTGAGAACTCAAGTGGTGCAATTGGGGCAAGGCTCTCTGTGGATGCAGCTTCACTGCGAGGGCTGGCTGGCGACACTTTTGCTTTGCTCGTTCAGAACACTGCAACACTAGTTGCTGGTTTGCTGATTGCTTTTGACACAAACTGGAGACTGGCACTCATAATTCTTGTATTGTTACCTCTAATGGGAATGAGTGGATACATTCAAATGATGTCTGCAAGAGGATTCAAAGAAAATGCAAAGGTTTGCTCTAAACTTCATAAGCCATCACACATACTTTTACTTTGTTACAAGTTAGTATTTTTTTTTATGGTGACAGAAAATGTACGAGGAAGCAAGTCAAGTGGCCAATGATGCAGTTGGCAATATCAGAACTGTGGCTTCATTCTGTGCTGAAGAGAAGATGATAGAACTTTATGACAAGAAATGTGAACACCCTCTAAAGGAAGGAAGAAGGCAAGGGCTGATTAGTGGGTTAGGCTTTGGAGTATCCTACTTCTTCCTCTATTTTGTGTATGCACTATGTTTTTATTCTGGAGGCCAGCTTGTTTATCATGGAAAGGCTAAATTTTCCGAAATTTTTCGTGTAAGTTTCTACCTATGTTTAAGTTTCAACATTTACTAATCCAACAGTCACCAACTTGCATTTTGGATGTTAATCTTTTTTCTAATTCTTGGTTTGCAGGTTTTCTTTGCTCTCAGTATGGCAGCTCTAGGAATTGCTCAATCAAGCTCCCTTGCACCTGATGCCAGTAAAGCCAAGAGTTCAGCTGCATCAGTATTTGCAATTCTTGAACAAAGATCCAAAATAGACCCGAGTGACGACAGTGGAACTACATTAGATAACATGAAAGGAGAAATTGAGTTCCATCATGTCAGCTTCAAGTATCCTAGCAGGCCTGACATTCAAATATTTCAGGATCTATGTTTCACTATTCATTCTGGCAAGGTAAGTTTCCATGTCATTAGTTTCAGATTCCAATATGAGCAGTACCTAGAGGGAGAAAGTTGATAAAAACCTGAAACTAACAATGTAAAAGCTCATACATATCACAGACTGTTGCTCTAGTGGGAGAGAGTGGAAGCGGGAAATCAACAGTCATCTCATTGTTGCAAAGATTTTATGATCCTGATTCAGGTCACATCAGAGTAGATGGAATTGAAATAAGGACTCTGCAACTGAAATGGCTAAGACAACAGATGGGTTTGGTAAGTCAGGAGCCCGTGCTGTTCAATGACACTATCCGAGCAAACATTGCTTATGGAAAGGATGGAAATGCCACAGAAGCTGAAATTACACGTGCAGCAGAATTGGCAAATGCCCACAACTTCATCAGTGGTCTGCAACAGGTTATAACACTTCAATAGCAATGTGTCTATATCAGCATTTTCTGCTTAGAAATGTTCCAGTATCTGTTAAGATATGCATATTAGGACATGTTCAAGACCACAAACATTGAATAGTGAGTGCATAATGCAGGGATATGATACAACTGTTGGGGAGCGAGGGGTGCAATTGTCGGGTGGACAGAAGCAAAGGGTGGCAATTGCAAGGGCGATAGTGAGGGCTCCTAAGATACTACTACTGGATGAAGCCACCAGTGCACTTGATGCTGAATCTGAACGAGTGGTTCAAGATGCACTAGATAGAGTTAGTGTGGACAGAACCACACTGGTGGTAGCTCATAGACTGTCCACAATCAAAGAAGCTGATGTAATTGCAGTGGTGAAAAATGGAGTGATTGCAGAACAAGGGGACCATGACACTTTGTTAGACCTCAAGGATGGTCTCTATGCCAAATTAGTAGCACCGCACAAGCGTAGTGCTTGTGATTACATGGGTGGAGCTAAAAGTTACTTCATGAGGGGCTGTCCTTTGACGCCAACTTAGTAGCAGAATAAATAAGCCAGGTTTCTTTCAGCTTTGTATTGATCCACATTTGGCAAACTCTCATTAATTAGAATTAGAGAATTGGAGTCTTAAGTACTAAATCATTTGTATACTCGCTAAATGCAGTTGCTACACTTCCCAAAAGAAATGTGCATCTTCCTCCTTCACAAGAGTCTGGCTGCAAAACTCCAACAAATGTCCTTTCACAAAAAAAATGGTTTTCTTATGAGGTAGATGAACATACACAGATAGAGACAAATGAAAGAAATTTCTGTAACTACAATTCTTTATATTGCTGTTTGCTTGTGCAATAACAACTGATTTAGTTCAGGTTTTGTACATGTTTCTGATGTTTGTTCCTTGGTGAAACTCCTTTTAGCTCTGTAAACTCTAATTTAATTATATAGCTAAACACTGATTTAACCACACATTTTGTACTGCCAATAACAACATAACATGTAGTAATTAATTATGGCATGTACTTAATTACTGAAGCAATTTTCTTTGGTTATACTGTCATTTATATATCTATTATTTTGTGAGGACATCATTTTCATTCAAGTCAAATTCATTTCCAGGGAGGATGAGCTAGCTGGTGGAACAGGTGGGACAATTTCAAAGGTATAAACAAACAATATTGTTCCAATGTGGACATTTATTTTATGCTTATACGATCTTGTCATGATTTGGCATACACTTAATTACAAGCTTTCAGGAACAAGAACAAACACTAAAAACAATATTGTCTAGTTTATGCAATATACAATATAATAGAGGTTTTGTTGAGACTGACGCCAGGTTCCTTCTGTATAGCTTGTTAGATGTTTCCAGAAAAAGGTCAACTCATGATGACTGCATAATGTGACAAAACATCACCTTTAACCTCTTAATAATAAATTGACCATCAATCAACTGAGATTCTAGGCTTTGCTGATATTTTACTTCTGCATTTCTGCTTTAGTAAGACCTGGAATTTCGTTTCTAATGTAAAAAAAATCTGGGTTTGAAATAGTAGGACAACTTTGGTGAGTCACAAATGATATTATGGAGATTTACTATAAGTAATTATGAAGTAAATGGTCCTCATCCAATTTTCCGATGATCTGGCTGTTGGTAGAGAGAGTACAGATTTTCTAAAGTAACATGTTGAGTTGAGACGACTATTAACTCCTGATTTGGTTGTACATAGAGTTGGAGAAACATTCCATGGATTGTTATTGTATTTAAGCTCTCTAAGGAAAGCCAAATGTATCTTTTCTAGATGCTAGTCAAATCCTTTAATGCTCAACCAGATAATACATCATTTCAGAAACCAACAAGACTTCAAATATAAATATAATCATGTAAAAGAGAGCAAGAAATCAGACATTTACGCACCCGGGAGATTTTTTGCTCTTAAAGAGAAGGACCTTAAATTTGATTAACATGTCTTATACCTTGTAGTTGTACAATCCAAGCTACTTGGTCATACTGCAGGCCATATGACATTTGACCAACTCTCCCAAAAGACAATCACTCCACTCCAAATTGATAAGACTAGTCTTGTTTGTTTGATCTTAAGCGGTCACATTTTTAGTTAGTTGTCCCTAAAAGATATTAAGAGACTTCAAAAGGATTTTGAATTGATTGCTGCATAAGTTTCTTCTATCAATTTGTTTCAGTTCTGACTAACTTGGTCCACCGTTACAGCTCAGTTTGCTTTAGTTGTTGCTTGCTATAAAGCAGATGTTGCTGGGAAGCTTGGAGCATTTATATGTTTGGGATTGAGAGACACTGTACTGTTACTTGTCAAGGTGGAGAAGAAGAAACATTGCGTCTATCCATGTTCTAGATGTTTGGAAAGGCAAGGTTTCTTGACTCTAAGAACTCTATACAGTCTCTCTGTTTATCTATGAACTGTGAATACTAGATAAAACTCTGGTCTTATTTTCTAAAGTTTCTATATTTAAAGTTGCTTTTCTACTCATAAAAATCTCTTTTACCGTGAACTTTCATAATTCATATATGCTCAAATATGTGTAAAGATTGAAAGTGTTATGATGATGAATATACTACAGCTTCTGGC
The DNA here is from genome assembly GCA_036898065.1 of California macrophylla. Classification (NCBI taxonomy): domain Eukaryota; kingdom Viridiplantae; phylum Streptophyta; class Magnoliopsida; order Geraniales; family Geraniaceae; genus California; species California macrophylla. The sequence continues at coordinate 5,099 of JAYMTO010000286.1, read as the reverse complement.
TAAACAACTCATAGAGTTTGTATTTGATGATTTTATATCAAATCCTTATACTGTGAAGATATTCATCCTTTCTGGTTTGGTTAAGGTCTATAAGTGACTAAACTGTATTCTTGCAGTTTCTACCAGCCACCGAAACTCATCAAGAAGTTTCTCGAAAAACACTACAGGAGTTGAGTATTGTTAAAGGTGATATGGCAGAGGACAAGAGTGTTGATGTAGAAATCAACACAGAAGATATTACAGTACCAGCAAGCAAAGACCTTATGGAGTCAAACACACCACAAGAAAAGACTGATACCGAACCAGATTTAAGCAAAAGCAAGGAGAAAGAAGAAAGTGCCAACACAGTACCATTTTGCAAGCTTTTCTCCTTTGCTGACTCCTTGGATTATACACTAATGTGTATTGGAACCATCTCTGCTGCTGGGAATGGGATCTGTCAGCCCATTATGACCATAATCTTTGGACGTATTATCAACTCTTTTGGAGCAACTGTTGACAACAAAAAGGTGGTTAATGAAGTTTCCAAGGTACCCAACTTCTTCATATTTTGATATTGAACAGAGTTTCATTTGGGGTCTCTACAATCTCACTATACTAACTCCATTTAGGTGGCTCTACAATTCATGTACTTGGCACTAGGGGGATTTGTGGCAGCTTTTTTGCGTAAGAGATATTAATCTCCTTGCTAAGATATGCACATGTTTGAATTACTGAAAACTGAAACATGTTTTTGTTGCTATGACAGAGGTGTCTTGCTGGATGGTCACTGGAGAGAGACAGGCTGCAAGAATAAGAGGCTTATACTTGAAATCAATATTGAGACAAGATGTTGGTTATTTCGACAAGGAAACTAGCACCGGGGAAGTTGTTGGGAGGATGTCAGGTGACACTGTTCTTATTCAAGATGCCATGGGTGAGAAGGTACCAACATGCAATTCTTAGAATAGAAGGAGAAAAGAAAAGAATGCATTAAGCAGTTAAAATACATGTTTTCGTAGATTCTCTTAACTTTCTTGTCTGATAATCGCAGGTGGGGAAGTTCATACAATTAATGTCAACATTCATAGGAGGTTTTGCTATAGCATTTGTACAAGGGTGGCTCCTTACCCTTGTCATGTTGTGCAGTCTTCCGCCTCTTGCCATATGGGGTGCTATTGTGAGCTTGCTAATATCAAAGCTGGCGACTCGTGGACAAACTGCTTATTCTCTAGCAGCAAATGTAGTAGAGCAGACTATTGGATCTATCAGAACTGTATGAGACTTGAAATAAGAATGTTTTTTCCTTTTGTGGAATTGTCATAAGTAGCTAACTATGATATCCATTGGATTTGGTGTACAGGTTGCATCATTTACGGGGGAGAAGCAAGCTATAGCTAAGTACAACAAGTCTTTGAACAAAGCTTATCAGTCTAGTGTGCAAGAAGGCTTGGCTTCTGGGTTTGGTATTGGTATAATGACATTCATTATATTCTGCACTTACGCTCTGGCTGTATGGTTTGGTGGAAAGATGATACTTGAGAAGGGATATACGGGAGGGGAGATCATGAATGTGATTTTTGCTGTATTGACTGGTTCTTTGTAAGTTTTGAACCTCTTCCTTTCCATTTAATCTGAATGAGTCCATTTTGATCAATCAAATATGTTGTTTTCAGGTCACTTGGCCAGACATCTCCATGCATGAGTGCATTTGCTGCTGGACAAGCTGCAGCGCACAAGATGTTTGAGACAATTAATAGGAAGCCTGAAATAGATCCCTACGACACCAATGGGAAGACGTGTGATGATATTCGTGGAGACATAGAGCTAAGAGATGTTTATTTTAGTTATCCTGCAAGGCCTGATGAGCCGATTTTCAATGGATTCTGTCTCTCAGTATCTAGTGGCACAACTACAGCTTTGGTTGGACAAAGTGGAAGTGGGAAATCAACAGTTATCAGTTTGATCGAAAGATTTTATGATCCTCAAGCTGGCCAAGTCCTCATTGACAATATCAATCTTAAAGATTTACAGCTGAGATGGATCAGAAGCAAAATAGGCCTTGTCAGCCAGGAACCAGTGCTGTTTGCCTCTAGCATTAGAGATAACATTGCTTATGGAAAAAGTGGTGCAACTCCTGAAGAAATCAGCGCGGCTGTTGAGCTTGCCAATGCTGCTAAATTCATCCACAAACTGCCTCAGGTTCTATAACTCTTCCCCCTATTTGACGATGTCTCACCTTTGTTCTCTTCATCATATTGAACAAACTGATTATCATATTTGAGTTTATGTTTTGTGAATTAAGGGACTAGACACAATGGTTGGTGAGCATGGAACTCAGCTATCGGGAGGCCAAAAGCAAAGAGTAGCTATTGCTAGAGCTATTCTGAAAGATCCCAGAATTCTGCTTCTTGATGAAGCCACAAGTGCTCTTGATGCAGAATCGGAAAGAGTTGTGCAAGAAGCGCTTGACAGGGTCATGATCAACCGAACCACCATTGTTGTAGCTCATAGGTTGAGCACAGTGCGCAATGCTGATACGATTGCTGTCATACATGAGGGAAAAATGGTTGAAAAAGGTACATTTTTTATGACCAGCAGTTACATACTCTATGGTCCTCAAATATTCAGAGTTTATTAATTGTTTTTTGGCTAATCAGGTTCTCACACTGAGCTAACCAGCAATCCTGAAGGAGCATACAGCCAACTCATACGGTTGCAAGAAATAAGCACCCTTGAAAAACAAAGTTCTGTACATGATCAGGACTTATCAGACTCTCTTGCCAACTCTGGAGGACATCCAAGTCCACAAAGATCTCTCAGTCGAGGGTCCTCTAATGGAAACAGCAGGAAACACTCATTCTCAGCTCCATTTAGTGTCCGGGAACAAAAAGGCGTAGAACTTGATGCTCCAGATGTTCCCAAACCATCAGAGAGGCTCCCAGAGGTGCCACTTAGCCGCATGGTCTATCTGAATAAGCCTGAGATCCCAATACTACTTCTAGGTACTGTGGCTGCAATGGTCAGTGGGGCAATTTTGCCTGTGTTTGGCATACTGATCGCCAGCATAATCAAAACTTTCTACGAGCCAGCACACATACTCAGAAAAGATAAGGATTTTTGGGCACTTGTGTTTCTTGGCTTGGCTGGGGTGTCTTTTCTGGCCAATCCAGCTAGGCAATACTTGTTTGCTGTTGCTGGGGGTAAGCTAATAAGACGAGTGAGAGCAATGTGCTTTGAGAAAGTAGTTTACATGGAAGTGAGTTGGTTCGATGAGCCTCAACATTCGAGTGGTGCAATTGGGGCTAGGCTTTCTGCAGATGCTGCTTCAGTGAGAACTCTCGTCGGGGATGCACTTGGCTTGCTAGTACAGAACATTGCAACTGCAGTTGCAGGCTTGGTCATTGCCTTTGTAGCGAGCTGGCAATTATCTCTTATAATCCTTGCCTTGCTACCTCTATTGGGACTAAATGGATATGCTCAAGTAAAGTTCATATCAGGATTCAGCGCGGATTCAAAGGTTTGTTCTGATCATAATCTTGAATCATCCATAACTTGTACATACTATGTGATCAACATTAATAAGACAGCTAATGATTACAGAAAATGTACGAGGAAGCAAGTCAAGTTGCCAATGATGCAGTGGGAAGTATTAGGACAGTGGCATCATTTTGTGCCGAAGAGAAGGTGATGGAGCTCTATAGAGAGAAATGCGAAGGCCCTATGAAGGCTGGAATAAGGCAAGGGATAGCAAGTGGGATAGCTTTTGGCTTATCCTTCTTTTGTCTATATAATGTCTATGCGTGTAGCTTTTACGCTGGAGCTCGGCTTATATCAGCTGGTTACATAACATTTTCTGATGTCTTTCAAGTAAGGCCATAGCTGAGTACTGATCACTTGACAAAACAAAAAAGTCTAATGGGTTTCGTTTCTGCCTTGCTCATCCCTTTGCTTCTCGGATATGTAGGTGTTTTTCGCTCTCACTATGGCCGCTGTTGGAGTTTCTCAATCAAGTTCTCTTGCTCCTGATGCAAGCAAGGCAAAGAGTGCTGTTGTTTCAGTATTTGAAATCCTTGACAGGGAGTCCAAAATAGATGCTAGCAATGAGTCCGGAACAAGAATAGATAATGTCAAGGGAGAGATTGCGCTTCGACACATTCGTTTTACATATCCCACAAGACCTGACATCCAAATATTCAGGGATCTCACCCTGGATATTCATTCTGGCAAGGTATGTATAATGTATCCATCTGTACTCTTAACTCTACACTGTCTCATCAGAACCTAACACAAGTCACATTATTATATTGATCAATGATCAGACAGTAGCTCTGGTTGGTGAAAGTGGAAGTGGCAAGTCAACAGTGATCTCATTGCTGCAGAGGTTTTATGATCCTGATTCAGGCCACATTACTTTAGATGGAAGTGATATACAAACACTTGAGCTGAAATGGCTGAGGCAGCAAATGGGTTTGGTGAGCCAAGAACCAGTCCTATTCAACGACACAATCCGAACCAACATTGCATATGGAAAGGAAGAGGAAGCGACCGAGGCCGAAATCTTAGCAGCAGCAGAACTAGCAAATGCACACAAGTTCATCAGCAGCTTGAACGAGGTAAGAAATCAGAATTACAAAAGTAGTAATGACATTGCATAAACAAAAGTAGTAATGACATTGACATTGACATTGATGCAGGGGTATGATACTATAGTAGGGGAGAGAGGAGTGCAACTTTCAGGAGGACAGAAGCAAAGGGTGGCGATTGCTCGAGCCATCGTGAAGGCGCCTAAGATACTACTCTTGGACGAAGCAACGAGCGCACTGGATGCAGAATCGGAGAGGGTAGTTCAGGATGCACTGGATAGAGTGATGGTAGAGAGAACAACAGTAGTGGTGGCACATAGGCTGTCCACAATCAGGAATGCTGATGTTATAGCAGTGGTCAAAAATGGAGTGATTGCAGAGAAAGGAAAGCATGAAACTTTGATCAATATCAAGGATGGGATTTATGCTTCCTTGGTAGCTCTACACACAAAGGCCTCATCTTAGTCTGGCAATGGATCGTCAAATATTTAATATGATTTTAAAGGATCCAGTTTTGTTCACGTTCAAGTAACG
>JAYMTO010000285.1:0-13655 GCA_036898065.1 California macrophylla | reverse complement strand
TGTTTAATTTAGGGTTTAGGGATATATTTGTCAATAAAAAAATAAAAACAAGCTAGCACATGGGTTACTTCTGTTAAAATGAAAACGAAAAAAGACACCTTGAAAATATTTGAAACTTAGAAGAGTTGTGAGGTCAAAAAAATTCTTCGGTGTATCTACATGAAAAACGTAAAAAACTAAGTATATCTAGGTGTAATTACACTTAAAATTTATTCAAAAAGTATAAAATGCATAAAAAGAATTTAAGTCAGTTATTTTCTTGGTAAGTTGGTCAATATTTTAATTTCTTTTGACGTCACTTTCGATGTGCGTGTGTCATGGTTGATTCTTCCTTGGCTCGGATTTCAACTTCATTGCTTCAACTTTGGGCCTCATCTTATCAGCTTCAGCATGCAACGTTTTGATAATTTATTTTTATTGTTTTAGCTTGACTCTTCTTTAACTACATCAAAGCTATTGCTTGCTCAATTTTTTTTGGACTAAAATTGAGCAAGTTGTGCCAATGTTCCTCCTTCATTGACATTTTTTCTTTTCAATTTTCTTTATTTTCATTGGCTTTTGACCTTGTGAATTGATTTCGTGTGGGAGCTCTCCATCGGTGCTAGCGTGGGACCCAAAGTCATCATACCTCGTTCTCTTGATTTGGTATTAGTCTTCGTACATTGTTGTCCACTTTGATTTATCCTTCACGATCTCTCATCAATATTTCAAGATGAAAGGATGGCCGGCTTTGTTTATATACATCTTCTCGGCCTTGCCCATTATCTGGTCGTCAGATTGTTGTCTACAGTAGATGTTTGAGACCCTCTGGCAACATGTGTGGAAGAGCGTCAACTTCTTATTGATATTCTTCTGATGGTTGTTCGTATATTTTACTGTCCGAATGACAGTTCAATCTTGATCGGTTGAGTAGTTATCCACTGCAATCTCCTTCCTTTGAATTGAGTATTCATCCACACACTTATGATACAACTTGTATACCTCAATACAACTATTGGCATAAAACTGGTTGTGCGAAATTTGCTTGTTCACATCACAATGATTCACACAGCGAGCGAGCTTTCTTCCTAAAATTGAGAGGGTACTAAATCACCCATTCAGTCCCTCGTAGAGTCAAGTCAAGTCAAGGGACACAACACACAACTCAATTTTGTCTTATCCTCTGGTCGCATGTACAACACGTGACAAAACATCCACGTCAGCCTCCCATTCCCACCTCTTTTATTTACAACCCAAAATGAACTCCTCTCCCCTCCATAAACCCTCCGCCGCCGCCACCATGCAAGCCACTCTCCTCTCTCCCGCCGCAGTCAAACCCCTGACGCTTCCCCATGCCTCCCGCCGGCAGCGCCTCTCCTCATTCTCCGTCCGTGCAGCGGCCCAACCAGCGCCGTCGGTCACCGTTGACGCCCCGCCGCCGGCGGTCGCCCACAAGCTGAATAAGTACAGCTCCCGCATCACCGAGCCCAAGTCCCAGGGAGGCTCCCAGGCCATCCTCTATGGCGTGGGCTTGTCTGACGATGATTTGGATAAGCCCCAAATTGGCATTTCCTCAGTCTGGTACGAGGGAAACACCTGCAACATGCACCTATTGAGCCTCTCCGAGGCCGTCAAGGAGGGGGTGAGAGAGGCGGGCATGGTTGGGTTCAGGTTCAACACCATAGGGGTGAGTGATGCTATCTCGATGGGGACTAGGGGAATGTGCTATAGCTTGCAATCGAGGGACTTGATTGCTGACAGTATTGAGACTGTGATGTCTGCTCAGTGGTATGATGGGAACATTTCTATCCCAGGTTGTGACAAGAATGTAAGCTCTCTTGTTATGTTTCTGTCACATTTTAGGTTTTGTTGCTCTTCTCATTAACGAGTATGGGTTAATATGTATGATTGGTTTCATGTCTTAACTTAAAACTTGAATAACGTTGATTGAAGTTTGTTTTTCGCCAGAAAAAATTGAAGCTTTAGTGTGTTTTTTATGATATTGTTTCGGATTACTGAAGAACCCCATTGATCTGAAGAAAAACAGCACTAGAATAAGGTAGAATCAGACCAGCTGCTTCTGCAGCTAGCAAAGTGAAACAATTCTACTCACTTCAGGAGTTATCATCTAAAAGTAGCAATTTCACTACTTGGTGTAATTGTTATTTTCCCTCAGGGGCAGTTTATTGCTTATTTGTATATAGAATACATTTTCCCTATAAAAATTGTGCTACTTGATATCTAGACTCAATTACTACTAATGTGCCATTCTCTGTTACTCTAGCAGAAGGGCTATGACACAACCTTATGTGTTTTTTCATATTCTGCAAGATTTTGAATCTAATATAGTTAGTTTTGCAGATGCCAGGTACAATTATGGCTATGGGACGGCTCAACCGGCCAAGTATTATGGTTTATGGTGGAACTATCAAGGTTTGTGGTTCATCATTGACAATTTCTATTCATGGATTGAACTCCTTTTTTGTTGTGTTTCTCATCGAAGTTTTGAACTTCTGTATGTTTTCTTTAAGATCTTGGTGAATGGCGAGTTTCCCCAACATTAATATCCATGACAAGGAATGTTTTGACTAAGGAGGATTTTATAAATGTTAAAAAACTATATTCTGATTAACAGTATTTAATACTCCCCTTTCTTAAAATAGGTGTCCCATTTCTTAAAATGGATGTCCCAAAATAAGTTTCCTTTTTTCCCTTTTTATGTAGTCAAACACAAAAAGCTGAATTATAAATTCTTAACGGGTTTATTTTGGGATGTATGGAGTATTACATTCAGAGTTTTATATTTTTGTTTGAATGAGCGATTAATATTTACATGTTCTAGATGAACTTGCATGAAAGGAATTGTTTTAAGCTTAGACAAGCTTCAATTTCTCTACCTCTGGATGTTTACTTGTGTGCTCATTGCTTATAGATACTTGAAAGTTTAGTTTTTGATAATGTTTGAAGTATCAATAAATGATATTTGGATAAATTAGCATATCAGCATAAATTTGTGTGTGGATATTGTCCAACATATAACTAACTGTATAGTGGATGCCACATGCATACACAAAGGAAAGTTTCCAGTTGGTTTATTAACTGCGCCATGGACTTAATTTACATTTAAAAATATCCCTTTCAAGGTTGCTATGCGAACTGAAACCAGAGAAGAGCCAGAGGAATTAGATAGGTTATAACTGTTGTAAGTTGGATGGTTCTTTTATGAAGCTAATCACCTCCAAATTTTAATGGCTATAAGATCATCAACTCAGTTGGTTAATTGAAAATTGATGACTGATATTTAATGAGTATATTTTGTGTATTCAGTCATTCAATTGTTTATGACCTTAATTATTCAACAAGAGCTGCTCAGCTATCATAACCGGATAGTTAAATAAGTCTTACAAGGTACTGATGATTTGTCTTCCAACCATTTCTTTTGCAGCCTGGTCATTTTGAAGGCAATTCCTACGATATAGTATCTGCCTTTCAGGTATGACTTCACTTAGCTGCTCAAAAAATACTCGGTCTGCTGCATCTGGTTGAAAGTTAAAACGTAGTTACTCTGTTAACTGTATGCTTCTATTCTTTTCCCCACATTTCTCGTCTTTGAACAACACTGATACATCATATCTTCTTTTTTAGACGAGTAATTAGTATTGCTTCATATCTTTGTGTATTATAGAGTTCTGATCTGTAAATATTGGTTTTATTTTGGTTTTGGAACTAACTCAGGGCATACAGATTAAGACATCTGTTGAAGGTTGTTATTATAAATATGCCCTTCCTGTGTTTTTTTTTATCAGCAATAATGCAGTAAATCCTAACCTAATCCCGAACCCCTCCCTGGACTTGCCTCCAAGCAGATGACCCGCTAGGGTTCGAACACTAAACCTTTTACTCGATCACACTTCTAAAATGACAACTGCATGTATACAATGTTGGCCATAAACTTTTATCTTGAGTTCTTTGAAACGAGTTCACATGAATACTCAAGATTTGACATTTTCTAAAGAGGTGGGTCATAATGGGGGATTAATAGATACACACAAATAGGTAGAGTGTATTAGTTTGCTTTGCTTGTTTCTTGTTTGGATTTTATTTGCGAGTAGCACAGGTTTCATTTATATCTCAGTGACATGTAGCAAATGGATAGGAGAAAAGCAGAAAGTTTCAGTCCATTAATTGTGTTTTGCAAAACTGGTATATACAACAGTACCAACCTATAGAGCTAGTTTTGAAAGCTAAGATATTTGTATTAGTTTTACCTATTGATACAAACACATAACCAACCCAGATTGTGCTAGGTTAAAACTCTTTGTTATATGTGAAAAATGACCTTTTCATCCCAATTGTATGGCACCACCCACTGAACATTTTGCAGGAAACATCTAAATTCCAGATAAGTACCTTTAACCTCACCTTAGGAGTTTTTGTTACTGGTGTTTCATGCTGAAGATTCATCATATTGCTGGGTGGGGGAGCGCTGAATGTGTTTTCTTCATGGGAAATAATTGTTGAATATCCCAAATTTGTATAGTTCATTCATATGCTTTCTTTGAATTATTGTTCTAGTGTTATGGAGAGTATGTTAGTGGATCCATTACCGATGATCAGCGGAAGAATGTGGTCCGCAACTCATGTCCTGGGGCAGGGGCTTGTGGAGGAATGTATACGGCCAATACCATGGCTTCTGCAATTGAAGCTATGGGAATGTCTCTTCCTTACAGGTAGGGTATCCTTGCTGTATATCTTAGACTTTTTTTCATTTTTATATCAAATCTTTCTATTGTTACATTTGCTGTTTGTTTCTTATCAGCTCTTCAACACCTGCTGAAGACCCATTGAAGTTGGATGAATGCCGTTTGGCTGGAAAGTATCTTCTAGAATTATTAAAGATGGACTTGAAACCACGGGACATTATCACTCCAAACTCCCTACGTAATGCAATGGTTACTGTCATGGCATTAGGCGGGTCTACTAATGCTGTATTGCATTTAATTGCTATTGCAAGGTGGGCTATTTGGTACTGTTTTCTTCTTCTCAATAACGTTGTGGCATCTCATGGAAATAGCTCATGGCTTGAGTCTTGACAGGTCTGTTGGTCTGGAGTTAACTCTTGATGATTTTCAGAAGATCAGTGATAAGGTTCCATTTCTTGCTGACCTTAAGCCTAGCGGGAAATATGTCATGGAAGATGTACATAAGGTGTGCATTTTCTAGAATATCTTGTCTGCTATTTTCTATACACAATGTGGCTTGTCATACTTTTCTGTTGATTGATTCAGTGAATGATTCTTGTGATAGATTGGGGGAACACCTGCAGTTATTCGCTACCTTTTGGAGAATGATTTATTAGATGGGGATTGCATGACTGGTATGTTCACTTGAGTTGTACATATACAGTTTATAACTTGTTTGTGCTAGGTTGTTTACAATGTAATAGTTTTCTTTTTAACATAATGATATTTGCATGCTAGTGACTGGAAAGACGCTAGCTGAAAATGCGGAACTTTTCCCACCTCTGACCAAAGGGCAGGTGGGATAGCACAATTTATTTATTTATAGTTAAATTTAACTGTCAATTTTGAAATTTTGTGATAAATGCTAATCCAGTTTCTTGGTTCCATCTTTAGGAAGTGATAAGACCACTGGAAAATCCCATCAAGAAAACAGGTCACCTCCAAATATTGTATGGCAATCTTGCCCCAGAGGGTTCTGTAGCCAAAATAACTGGGAAAGAAGGGCTGTATTTTTCAGGTTCTGTATTATGTTTCACTTTTTCTTTATTCTTGAAGTTTGTTAGTTGAATATATCACAGTATACAGCAGAGATACTATACTTACACAAACTAGTTTCCAGGTCCTGCACTTATCTTTGAAGGAGAGGAATCTATGCTTGCAGCTATCTCCGAGAACCCTTCAAGATTTAAGGTGTGCATTCTAGTCAGCATAACCTGTAGATATGTGTAGTATATCCAGTTGTTGATCTTATTCTCACTTCCAGTTGAAGAATCATAATCTATTGTGTCAAATTTATTTTGGCCATTATGCTTCTTCGGTTATATTGATTTTCATAAAACGTAACTCCTTTTCAGGCTACATCTTAAAAAATATTGATGTCAAGTATCCATAAGAATAATACACTCACTAGATTTTAAAGATGGCCATCGATCTTTAGCCCATTTGGTGAATTTCTGCTTGCATAATCCGGTGTACGAAGTTTTTAAGTTTTAGTGCTGTTCTTATGTGGCTCAAATCATCATCAATCTAAGCTTTATATTGTATTTTCATTTCCTATATTTTCTCCTCTATGCTATATCATGTAGGTTTTATTTTTTATTTTTACTTTGAGGTGGCTTGCTTTGATAAAATGTATGCCCTATTGATATTCTTCCCCAAAGCATTCTAAGTCCTTGATGGTGCTGTTAGTTGTAATGCAAATCATATAGGCATATCTGGCATGACTGTATAAGGAATTGTATATCTGATTGATTTCTTTTGCTGATACTTTCATTTGCCAGGGAAGAGTAGTAGTTATAAGAGGAGAAGGGCCTAAAGGGGGACCAGGCATGCCTGAAATGTTAACTCCAACTAGTGCCATAATGGGAGCAGGTCTTGGGAAGGTAAAGTAATAAACTTAAGTTGGGCTCGCAGGATAAAACTTTGACATGAGAAACAATTGTTTATTCTTATCACTCGAAAGTCAGAAATAGCATGATATGCTCATGTAATTTCACACTTATATTGCAATTTACCTTCCTACAGTTAACCTATTTTATTATAAGTGTCGCTTCCATTGAGGTGACATTTTATTGACTATTGCTTCTAAAATGTTGCAGGAAGTTGCTTTGCTGACGGATGGTAGGTTTTCAGGAGGTTCACATGGATTTGTTGTTGGTCACATATGCCCTGAAGCACAGGTGCCCTATCTTTCATTCTTTAAGTTCCATGCTCTGATCAATTTGCATCTTGTATTTTATTTATCATATATGTCGCTTGAAGTTGAACATATGAGACTTTTTCATGAAACTACATTTCAAATAACTTGCATGTGGTTGATCTTTTCTTCTACCGGATGTTTTGTGAGAGGAGACTGACATTTAAAATGTAGAAGTTTCCCATTGTTCATGGACGATTTTGCATCGTTATTTTCTTTTTAATAATTTATCCTTAACCCATAAAAATGTAGAAAAGTAAAAACATAAGTATGTGATGTTGAAGAAAAACAGGTTTGTTAGTTAACTTGCCACCAAGGTAAATTATGTGTATTAATGTTTGCCTTTTTTTGCTCCTCGATTTGTTGAAGTTGGTTTGTTAATTAACCATCAACCAAGGTAAATCACATGTATTAAATATTGGCTTTCCTTTTGCTCCTCGGTTCGTTGAAGTTTATGAGTATTATCAAAATAGATGTGTTTGTACCTTATCACCTTTTGTTTCCAGGAAGGTGGCCCCATTGGTCTACTTGAAGACGGAGACATCATCATAATTGATGTACAGAAGAGGAGTATAGATGTTCAGCTAACGGAGAAGGAGATGGAGGAGCGTAGCAAGAAATGGACTCCCCCGGCGTATAAGGCCAACCGCGGAGTTCTCTACAAGGTATACATGATTTTGCTCATACATCTATGCTTTGTTTTGTAGATAATTCTCTGAAAATAAATAGAATCCTATTATTTTTCAGTACATCAAGAACGTACAACCAGCGTCGAAGGGATGTGTGACTGATGAGTAATGTGACAACTCCATTTTCGTGGAGGATATACCGACGATAAATCCCCAGATTGTTACTGTGGCACATGAGTTAGGGGGCTCCTCAATCAACTCTTCTTCACAAGATTGTCGTTGCCTTGGTGATAATGATTCTATTTGTATTTTTGTTCCTTGTTTCCAAAATGGCTTCTTCTATGTTGCCTTAATTGTCAGTTCAAATTTTGTATTGATACTTTGGTATGCTTAATGCAAAGATTGTTTTAGAGTTACTAGCATTTTGTTGCAAAGAGAAGCATCAACTTGTAATCTGGGCAATAAGTGCAAGAGTAGGATAAATATTACATGAGTATTTGTAAATATGACTAATTTAAAATGGAGACATTAGTTTAAGAATAATGGATTGACCACACGTTTACTCAGTGGAATTGGAACCCAAAGTACACCTCAAACATAGGAAGGAGATTTGGGGCGTATCGAGTTTTGGGCCAAGGTTGTGAAGATAGTCAAGCCCAGTGAAACAATGAATAATATTCTGGAAAAATTACAAAGATTATGAGTCTGGTTCCGGGACTTGTGGGTTATGGAGCCATCACGCTTTTGTTGCGCCACTCCGATAGATGTTACTAAGTAGCGGAGAATTTGTATATATTATGAATTTATTATGGAGCCAAACATAGCTCGTTTCTTCCTTCTCGATTCAACATTGATTCATTTGAAGTAACACGTGTTACGGCTGTAACTGTAAATCAACCGGTACCTTAACGAGCAGATTATTTATTTTTGAGTAAAGATTTTTTTTTTAATATTCAGCTTGAACTAAATCCGAGTTTTAGGTAGAACTCGTTTAATAAATAAGTCAAATCCGAATATAACATTTTAAGACTCGATAAATTTACGAGCACGCTCGTTTAACTCGTTTAATTAATTATATTTGTTATTAATATAATTAAAATATTTGTTTGGCCCCACTACGTCACTGCGAAGAGGCTTATCGCTACTAAGGCGCGCCGAAAATTTCCTGTCCCAGACAAGATATCCTAGATTTTTTTCTTCTCTTCGAACCCTAATCAGTTCTTCGATTCTCTGAGGTACGTACCATCGATCCTTTGTTGAAGCTACTTCGGTTCGTCTCCAACCCGTCTATTTGCTATGTGTCGCTTGTATTTCTGTGAATTTTTGTGTAATTTCATGTAAGGATATCTACATATGCATATGTTACGAGATCTGTGTGCTTTATGAAGGAAAATTCGAACTCAGAGGAGGCGATTCGTTCGATTTAATTGCGAGTATTTATTTATTTTCATGGAATTTTTTTGGAAGGACTCGTATTGTAATCATACTGTTTGTGTGGAGAAAGTTATTGAGTGTAGGAATTTTGTCGGAATTATGAGTTTTTGTATGTTATTTCGATGTTCATGTAATGTAATGCTTATCCGAGCAAAATCCTATTTCCAGAAATTTCAGGGGTTAATGATACATGTTGGTTAAATCTCAGCTTATCCACGAATTTATTGGTCCATAAACACAATTTACTACAACCTAACTCAGTTTAGGTTTGAGGTTAATCGGGTTCTGGGGATTTAGGTAGTTGGTTGAACTAAGAGGAAGTTTGGATTAGTTTCTCAAAAATAGATTATAATTGGGTATACCTTGTATTCATTTTTTTTGTGCTTTTGCTTATTTTTAAAATAATCAGTTTCATGGCCATAGTGATGGGAAAGGCCAGCAAGATCATAATGAAGGGTTTAGTGTTATTTTTCTCTCATGTATTTCAGGTGAATGTTTTAGGTTAGATATTCCTTTTAGTTATTTAACTGTATGATTGTAATAATGGGCAACGATAGAATGACAAGATGGATAAAAAAAGTAGATTACAAATGTTTACATTGATGCGTTGTGTAGTTTTAAGATAATTTGCATATTATGCTTCTTGATAAGAGATAAGAATTTAATACTTGTTTTGCTGTACATATCCAGGAAACAATCATTTTGTGACCATTTGTAATACGTTGGGGTTGTGTTTAATGGCTTCCGTTACTAGTCATCCACAGTTCCGTTACACCCAACCTCCATCCAAGGTGCTACACTTGAGAAACTTACCATGGGAATGTACAGAGGAGGAACTAATTGAGTTGGGGAAACCCTTTGGTAAAGTTGTCAACACAAAGTGCAATGTAGGAGCTAACAGGAATCAAGCATTTATTGAATTCGTATGTGCAATTGAGATATTATGGTTTAGATCTCTTGTCCATATTTCTTTAAAATGTTTCTGAACTGTTATGTTCCTTTTCATATATATTTATCTTTCTGTAGGCTGACTTAAATCAAGCTATTGCAATGATATCATACTATGCTTCATCATCAGAGCCTGCACAAGTACGGGGCAAAACTGTATACCTACAATATTCCAATAGACAAGAAATAGTTAACAACAAAACTACAGCTGATGTTGCTGGCAATGTACTATTGGTGACTGTTGAAGGCGAAGATGCACGCCTCGTCAGCATTGATGTCTTACACTTGGTAAGTGCATTGCATTCTTTGTTTGTTTTGGAAAGAGAGGTTAACATATGACTAAAGTATGTTGTCGATGAAATTCTGTAATTAGGTTTTTGTTTGTCGTGTTTTAAGAAGCCTTTGTTTGACATGAATGCAAATGGATCAGCAGGGCCATGTCAAGGCAATATCCTCAATGGCAGCATAGTGCATCGGGAGAAAGAGCACATGTGTTTGTCTTCTTTCTCCTTTCCTTAAAACTACCTCTTTTTTCCCTACTCTTCCTCCTCAACTTCCTATCCCTACAACTTTACTAGTTCAGGATTTTTTTTCTTTTCTTTTAAGGCTTTTGCATTTTAGTTCAGCTAGTGTTGTAACAGATGATGCATTTTCATTTCCTTTGTGATTATGCTGCATTATGTTAGAAAATGATTTTCAGTTTAATCATTTTAGTTCTTGTTAACGATTAAGGTTTGTGCAGCTATCTTGATGCTTTCTTCACTGAATTAAGTAGCAACTTTTTACCCTAGTTGTAGCAATATTGTATGGAAAATGTTAACATGAATCTTTCTCATTTCTTTGGATTGAGCGTATTCTCTTTTTGTGAAGGGAAGCTTCTAACTGTGTATTTCATAGTTTTGTGCTCATTTGTTTGACTAATGTATAAGTTTACCTTTAGTTTAAACAAGAACATCAGGTAACGTGTATGTCAGAAAAAAATACTATTCCCTATCAGAATATCCAACTGCAGGGTTTCATTAGAATAAAGTCACTAAGTCTTATGAAATACTCAGATACTAAATTTGTGTTTGGCTGCATGTAATTGGGGCTGTAGAACCAGAGGCCTTAATAAAGGTTTAACAAACCAGTCGTATTAGAGTTTCATAAATCCAATTACATTCTATTTGACTGTAAATGTAGGTTTAATGCTCTATGGAGTGCTAATTAGCTCTCTCTCTCTCCCTCCTTTTGTTTATATTGTCCCCTTTTTAATATACTGAAACTTGATACTTACCGACATCTGTGCCAGCATTATTTAGTTTTTCTCTTGAAATTCTGAGGATTCCCTGCAGATTATGCATGTTAGAGTTGTAGGTCTATTGGTGGAAGTGGGTCCATAAAGGTCTGTTTGTGATCAAGGAGTTTGCATTTTTCTTATGCTAGTTTTTTTCTTTACCAACTACTGATTTCTGTCGAACTCAAACGATGCATGCTCCCGTGGGTGATAAATATCCCAATGTTGTTTCTTTACTTAAAAGCTCAAAGTTATGGGTTGATCTCAAATTGTAACAAGCCATAATTCTTCTAGAAGGATGGGAATTTCCTGTTAAGCTTGTTAGAAACCTATTTGTATGTGTTTCCTCTAAAAGTGTTCTTAGTTATGCAGGTATTCTCAGCTTTTGGATTTGTGCATAAAATAACTACCTTCGAGAAAACGGCCGGATATCAGGTCTGCATATCTAACCAAACTTTGTTTAGTCCCTGTTGCCGACTAGAACTCTGTTCTCTCAAGTTCAATCACACTTACGTACGCAGCCTTCTTTTCAGGCATTGGTGCAATTTTCTGATACAGAAACTGCCTCTTCTGCAAAAGATGCTCTGGATGGAAGAAGCATCCCCAGGTGACAATCATATTAATTGTTTGCAGTGTATCACACAGAAATTGGGGAATGGGTGGTAGTTGGGCCATTTTTAGGTTTCTGGATGGCATAAAGATGATCTGCCATATATCTGCCTGACCGTTGGAAGTTTTAATGCCTTCATTATTCTCAACTCTTTAGTTCTTGAGATAGGGTCAAATCGTAAAGCCACCAGGCTCTCCTTTATGTGTGCGTGTGTGTATGGAAAAATGGCTCATACCATCCTCATTTGCTCTGAAAATAGGCTATCCTTTGTAGACTTAATTTTATACATTCTCGCTTCTTCCTGCATGACCTTGTACTGATTATCATCTTGGCATCAGGTATCTACTTGCTGACACTATCGGACCATGCAGCCTCAGGATAACATACTCCGCTCACACAGATTTGAGTGTCAAATTCCAGAGCCATCGGAGCAGGTACCTTACTCCTTTTTCTCTAGTTAGTCTCGTGATGGTCATTGGTTATCAACTATTCTTTCAAACTTTAGCGCTCTTTTATTCTATGTTGATTGTATTTGGTTTTAACTTTAGTTAGTTACACTTTTCAATTACTCAGAGACTACACCAATCCTTATCTTCCTGTTGCGCCATCAGCAATAGATGGAAACAATCAGGTGAGTGCTAAGATACACAGAGCCATGCACCCACACACATTCAGATCACTAGATATAAAACATACAACATGTGGGCTTTATAAGATTTTTTGATAAATTAATTAATTTGATTATTCGTGCAACTTGTCGATCACTGCAGTTCACCATGGGTGTTGATGGTAAAAAACTCGAACCCGAGAGCAATGTTCTTCTTGCATCTATTGAGAACATGCAGTATGCTGTCACCTTGGATGTTCTGCACATGGTATGCTATGTCGCTATTGGTATTTCATCCCGATTCCAGATAGCGCCTTTATTGATCTCTACATTTTGTTTCTCGAGGCCAGGTCTTCTCTGCTTTTGGCCCCGTCCAAAAAATAGCCATGTTTGATAAGAACGGTGGACTACAGGCTTTGATTCAATATCCTGGTACTATTTCGTATACAAACTATTTTTATCCAAAAGTATTATTTTCTGAATTGTGTATACATAGTTGACTTTTATGAGTCGGTAGATGTGCAGACAGCTGTGGTTGCCAAGGAATCCCTGGAAGGACACTGCATATATGATGGAGGGTATTGCAAGCTGCATCTTTCCTACTCACGCCATACTGATCTCACCATAAAGGTAATGATTCAAGCACATCTGAATTCTTTTACAGCGCGATTCTCTACCATAACAATAATTTTCTTTGTGAGATCTAACATATATTGATGCTGTTAGATGACCAAATTAGTCGCCGAACTACCACAAAGTTGTCAGTTTAGTCTCTGAACTTTAAGGCGGATTAGTCCCTGCCGTTACTGGATAGTTAGTAAACTGTTAAATTAGCTAATGTGGTAGGAAAAATAGTTAAAAGTATATTTTTTTCTCAGGCGTCATTGATGTGGATAAAAATAGTACTAAACATAAAATAAATATGCACGTGATGATAAATTTCATTATAATTTTTTTTAAAGTATTCTAATTGCCATGTCAACTAACTTAGCTGGTCCCTAGCAGTCAAATAACGGCAAGGACCATTCAGCAAGTTTCAAAACAGTGCAAGGACTAGTTTGGCTCATTTGAAATCCAGGGGCTAAACTGACGACTTTATTTTATTGTTCAGGGACTAATTTGGCCATTTTCCCCATTCATAGGGTCATACTATGTTATGACTCTTAATTGGATTAATTTAGGTTTCCTAGTTATGTTGGTATTAGTTCCTTGTTGCATTAGGTTTCGTTTTCG
>JAYMTO010000284.1:0-13655 GCA_036898065.1 California macrophylla | reverse complement strand
ATGTATGTATGTATGTATGTATGTATGTATGTATGTATGCCTGTCTCGTCGATGGTTCTTTAACGCTCCAAATATTTCTTCCTAAATCTTCATTGTAATTTTGGTCACCACTACATCTCTGAGAGCATCTAGTGCGTCACTTTCATTTAAATCAGCAGATACCGTCTCATCGGAAGAATCCATCTAACTATCGAGAGATTTTGTTGTTGATGTCGGGATAGAGTAGAAGATGGGAGATTTTGAATTGATGACGTGTGAATGAAAGAAAGAAGATAAATTTATAGGAAAAATTGGAGGTAGCTATTGGAGTATCTGTTGGAGGGGGGAAGATAGTCATTAGTGAGATCGACGATAAGATCAATTCCAAAACTAAAATCAGTCTTATCGCCGATCATATCGTCAATTCAATCGACAATATGACGAATGAAATCAATCATATCGCTCATTTCTCAATGTGGATGCCCTAAAGGTTTTCACATCTAATTTGTTGCTAATCCCCATTTTCAACCTTAACTCAACTCCCCAATTAGATATTTACATGCACCAACTCCAACTAATGATGTTTTTCACTATTAATTTAACAATTGCTAATGGTATGGGACCCCATTAGTAGTTAAACCCATGTTACTGAGGTAGCTTAGCCGGTGCAATAATGGAACTCATGCAAGTGATGATACAATATGGACAAAAGAGAGCAACTAGGTTAGGTTATACCCACTTGGGTAGGTCTGAAGCAAGCACTACTACCTATAATAATTTCAGTGTTTGAAACTACAAGTTAGCTAGAATTTATCAATTTATTTCCGATAATTTTTTTGCTTATCATTTAGCCACCACGTGCCAAAATTTTGCATCGCTTTTCTTGTAAATTATCTCATGTGCAAATTAATGTCATATTAATTAGCAATGCCTAGTCTAAAGTAGAAATTTCTCATGTGGCAAATCTTTCATAACACTCTTTCAACCAAAACCACAACGGTCGATTGAAGGTTCTAAGACTCATTCATATTCTGAGAAACACGAGTAAAGAAGATAAATGATTGATGTATTAGATTACAAAATCATCTCAATAATTAAAAGTTAAAATAGGTGGTAACACACTCATATTGGATCACAGTTACTTGAATCTCAAATGGTACTACCAATACCAATTAGGTCCGAACTAATATACTTCACCTTTTAGAGGCCTCTTTTGGCTGGGGTCCTTAAGCATTAAGGCACTGCTCTTCCCCAGGCAATAGCATGTACCGATAATCATACGTCAGTTCTTCACCCAAAGCTATCTGTTCATCAAAGTATATCAATGAATTACTATTAACAAGTATTTCACCATTATATCTTGATCCATGAGTTGCGAGAGGTAAGGATCAATGATAGATACAAAAGTTTAACGTCAACCAATGATACTATTCTTTCTCTCCTTAAACATATCCGTATATGTTCATCATCCTACTAATGAATCATGTGGAAGATTAATCTTTTATCATAAACAAGGTGAGGGGTGCTTACATCTCGACTTGCATAGAGACCAATATGCGCTCGATGACAATCCATGCTTTCCACGAGAACTTGGTGATTTACAAGATTTGGCGAGCAGCTATCAAACACCAATAGATGGCAAAGTATAAACAGTAATTCAAATTCCATAATAGCAGAAGCAAAAAAGAAAGACACAATCTTTTCCAGTAGCGTTTCCCTTTTTTCACTTCATCAAGGTCGCTTGGCATAAAAGAAAGACAAAAACATTCAGACATCACTCAATGATAAGGAGCAAACTAGTGGCCCACTTTTTGATTTGACCCATATATAAATGGGCATATGGAGATCCAAGCAATCCCTAACAAGATCGCTAGACAATTCAAAGAGCCTAATCTGAAAATTACCTACCTGTGATTAATAAACCGTGATATATTTCCATATCTTGTTGCATCGATTACATAGTGGGCTTGTCCTTCAATTAATCTGCTCATATCGTTAGTATGGGCATCTACATTATAGAAAATACTGCAGCCTTCTTCATACCTGAAGATCAAAGAGAGAACATTCAAAATACAATATAAAGTAATAGATCAAAGAACTAAAAGTTAAAAAGAAACTGCATATGACAAAAGGAATGAGAAACCTGTCGTGTCTCCTATTTGACTCCTCCTTGTCTATAACCTCTCCAATATATTCACATATAAATGTGCCCCGTTGAATTTCTTCTCCAACTCTAACTGCCCACCCCTGTCAATCAAGTTGAAAAGGGTTAATGAAAGACTATTGAATAAATATCAAAATGTTTCAAAGTATTACCTTTCTCTCTGTTCTGTAAACTTCCAATTTCACTTGCACTCCATTCTGCAAAACCCTATTCGGACAAGTTCTACTGCAGCTACACATGCGATTGCACTCATAAACAAGATAACCCTCCTGCACATTTTTGCAAAAGTATACAATTGCTAAATTTATCAGGGAAGGGGCATACAAAATAGTTATATTGGCTTGTCAGATTAGTGCATCGAGAAAAGAGAACGAACTTGTAGATTTTTTTTTGCAGAATTGCTTCTCAGTAGTGACATTCAGACAAGACAATAGATAAAAAAAAAAATCTTGAATCTCAGGAAGCAGCAGAGGCACGAAATGCATTGGTATATTTTAAGAAAAACTATACAAGGCCGATAAAAAAAACTATACAAGAAAAGCGTGCACGGTGGAATTTTTGGTCTTTCCGTAGATCCCCCTCTACTAAAGGCAATGTATGTTACATGTGTACTTTGCAATAAATAAGTTGTTTCAAATTCATATTAATAATTGAAGCAGATAAGTGTTTAGCGAGACAAAGGAAATACTATTAGCTTATATTTTTTTCTTCCATGCACAAACATTCATGACAGCTCATATGTGATGTGGGTATGTGTATACTTTGCAATAAATAAGTTGTTTTGAATTCATATTAATACTTGAAGCGGATAAGTGTTTAGAAAGACAAAGGAAATAAAATATTGTTAGCTTGTATATCTACCATGCACAAACATCCATAACAGCTCAAAGTGTATGTGTGTGAAAGAGAGAGAATAACAAGTTGGTTAGAAGTACCTCCAAAATAATTCGCCTATTCTCATCATATGGGAACCTTCCACACATGGCTTTTCCATAGATGTCTTTTGCGTCTTCATAGTCATTATCAAAGAGGTATACATGATCACATGTTTCAGGAGAACAAGTTGAATGGGGGCAACAACATCCCAATTGCGATGTCTGCATAAAAGAAGGAAGCAAGGAGGGAAAATGTATGAAGTATGATCACTCATTTTCAGGATGAAGAAGAAAAGCATATCATATGAATGCATGCAAGTGAATGGTTATAGATGCATGCAAGTATGTATGTTTGCGCAAGAAAACTGGAGAGGAAAGTGAGATGTTACTTGAAAAGAAAGCAATCAAATGGCGAGAGGATTATTTGAAAATGCATTTTATATGTACCATGTCAGCATAATATAACAAGTATATTGACAGACGTAACAAAGACTAGATAGCAGAATTAGTCATTGGAACAAAGACCAACATAACGTATGCAGGGCTACCTGTGTCTCTAGATCAAGGGACTGATCAAGTAGCGGCTTCATAATGTATGTAAAACTCTCCCAAGGCATGGAGCATCTATAACTTTGGGCACCAGAACCATCTGCAGTGATATGAAGGGAATCCAACAGACCTTCATCCACCACACAGACTATTGGAACTGATTCCCAGCCAAAACTTATATCATCGCACAAGACAATAGACTTTTGCATTGATCTCTGTCCAAATTGGTGGGAATCAATGATATAGTGGCACTCATCTATTTCCCACTCATCGTTTACAGCAACAGATGAATGCCCAAAATTATGTTCAGCATATGGAAATGGAAGAGGCACTAAAGGAGACATCAGATTTGAATCCTTGAGTGGTTTACATCCATTAGGACAAATAAACCCCTCTTGGTGCCAGTTTACTTGAATGTTATGCTCACTACAAAGTTTGGCTGCCTTCAGATACAAATGCTCCGGCAATTCTCCATATCTTGATTCCAACGAGGCTTTAAGTCTCAATTTGCAGCAAGCAGAACGGGCAATAGACAAAATTTCAAGATTATTGGGTCGAGGTTTTGTTCTCTGGATCTCAGAATACAAAATCTTTGCCAGTGTTGAGCATTGAGACTCAGCCAGTTTACCAAGACTGAGAGCTTCATCTAAATGAGGCCGAAAACCAAGTCCCCCAGGGCTAAGTGACTTGGCACCCTGGATGTGTTTCTTAATACTTGCACTGGCCCTGTTCCTGATCCTATATGATGCTGATCCCAGGCCCTTTTTAAGTCTAGGACGGGTAAGTCTCCCAGATTTTAACTTATAAGCATAATAACGTACACCCTTCTTTGCAGGTCGAGAACTAGCTAAGCTTGGTCCCATATGAGCAGCTTGATGGTGGCGACCTAGATCAGGGAGCAAATCAAACTTCAGTCCACAGATCTTGCAGAAAAACTTACGAGCACTGCCTATGTTTGAGTTGTTCTCTACAGAACCAGCATTTACTTGCTCTAGTTTCTTAGGAGAATCCTCAACTATAGACATATTATGCTGCTGAGCGACTTTAGAAAGCCTGATATCATCAGGATGAACAGAGAGCACATGCAACCACAACTCATCAATATTTCCAAAATGGCTGCCACAAGGAATACAATGCAGAAGCATGCACTGCTCAACAAATTGAACATGGTGTCTCTCCTGCACATGGATCTCTAAGACTTTCTTGTTAGTAAACGAGTCCAAGCATATGGCACAAGCGTAACCTCTAAATAGCCAATTTGCTTCCTTTTTATGACTGTTCGCCCAGTGGGCACCAAGTGTTTGGTCATCAGGAAACTCTTGCGAGCAGAATATGCACTTAATGGTTTTAGCATTTTCATATTCATTGCCATGGCTACCATCTGTGGCCAGAGGCACCACAGCTGATTTTTCTAATAAAGACGACGAGGCCAGAGCACCATCACCAGCCTCAAAGCCCCACATCCTTCCGAGCCTCTCTTTTTCAGAGGAAACTAACTTCAACAAGAACTCACCAACACCAAAATTCTTAGATGCCTCAGATAGAGCCCACTGAAGTTGAATTTCCATTGGAACTGGGTTCCTTAGAGATAAAATACTTTTGAAGAGCCTGTAGAAAAGCTCACATGCTTGGTGTAAATGCAACTTCTGCTCACGTGAGCGACAATAACCCAAAAGATCTACAAACACTTCCTTGGATACTATCCTACTCCTGCCATTTCTTGCACGTTTTAGCCAGCCTGGAAGGTGTTGATCACAGTACAATGAATGTCGCTTAGGACTTTCCAGGCACAGATTGCTATTGTCATGGGGAAAGGAGCCTATGCAGTGCAACGTTTCTGTTTCATTATAGTCTTTACCAGAATGCTCTGATCTCTCAGTTAAGCTGTTTTTCCCCTTGAAGGTGTCAACTCTGATCATTGAGACTGGATCAATTTGCAGGGGACTTTCAACATTTCCTAGAAGTACTATTTCTTTACCAGTAATGGTTTCTGAATGGGCAATATTCTCCCCATGCTTCCTCTTAAGTGTATTCTCTGCCAAATTTAAATTCTTCTTCCCATCATTCTGCGGTCTGTGTTTCTTACAAAATGATGAGCCAAACAGAGACCGATGCTTACATTTAGTACCAAGAACAGTGGTACCTCCACACATTGGTGTATCAGTAGGGGAAACCACTTGTGCTCTAAAGCTGTTCCCTGTAAAACGAGAGGACAAATGCACACAACAGTAAACATCGCCATCATTCGCCCACCTTACACACTGCCTTCCCTTGGCTTCAATAAAAGCTATACACTGTTGACTCTTACTGCCGGGATCTGAGATTATCCTAGAAGCAATGCCACTTACGGGTGTTAATTCTACATCTTTGGTTTGGACTAACTGAGAATTTCCTACTTCAACTACAATTTCATCCCATCTATCACCTGCAATGCCATGCGATTCCGTTTCTCCTGCTCCTGCCCTATTACCTTCCATTCTACGAACTTCTGAAGCAACTCCAATAGCATCTACAGCATCACGACTATTAAGAAATTCTGAACCAAGTTCAACAGTTAGAGCTTGATCTGAACCATTGGTTAACACATGTGAAATGTGAGGCTCTGCACGACGAATCTCAAGCTTGGGCCTCTTCCTGCAGACTTGGAGGCCAGGGGTCAAGGGGCCATCAGTACTTCGCTGCTCTACATCTCCACCACTAGGTATGGGATGAGACGTTGAAAACCATTTCATAACTTCATGCTTCCAGGTTTTCCATTCGGAACCCAACGTGGGCTGCACTGGTGCATCCCTTAGAGACCTGACTTCATTCCAAAGAATAGACTCATACAATTCCTGAGCAAAAGGAGGGGATACAAAATGCATCAGGTAAGTTTGAGGAAACCAATTCATAATCAGTCACAATTGTAAGAAGTAGTTGATATATCTTCGCTCCATTTTTTTGATGATCAACACTAAAAGATCGGCGTGCACTATAAAATTGAAAAGAAAGTGCAAAATCACAATTCCACTAACACGGCACAAATGGCCACGTAAAACTTCTCTGAACTGAATATTTTGCATAGCAGCATGTCATCTCCATGGGAACAGGACAACATGATACGTATTTGATGGAAAATAATGCAGTGTGACTAGAGAATGAAAGCATCATGTCTTGACATATCCATTAATTCTTCTTCCAAAAGGTCAAAGAACATTTTCATGATGAGATGAAATGGAAAAAAGTAATATTTAATGACATCATTCACTTCTTAAAACAAACTTGAATGGAATAAAGTTAAGGATGACAAGATTCATTTCTGGCCCTTATCTTCTGTCTTGTTTATTTTATTCTTTGCCAAGGGGAATTTTTAAAGCTTCCAAAGACAGAGCCTAGTTGCCCCAGATACATCTGCACTTCAGGGTTCAGCACACCCAGGACAAAGTATGGCAGAGGGTTTATTGAAAATAGAGCACTAGCTGTATTGCAGAAGAAAGAAAACTCCAGTTACCATGTTGTTTACCAATTGTTCTTGTTTCATTTATTAATTTTTTGTGGTTAGGCAGGCAAATTGACTATTAAACAGAGATATGTCATATAAGTGTGCAACAAATTTTCAAACATTAGTACTTTTTACATAGATTTTACGACATTACAGTATGTGAGGTAGTGTTTGGATTCTTGGATCAAGAATTCCAAATCTAACATTTGAAATATTGGATTTCAATTATATCTTAATGTTTGGGAACCATGATATTTTAAATGAGATGAGAATAGTTGTCACTTGAAATGCCTTGTTTTAGTCGTGTTTTTGAAATAGCTTGGATTTCACTCAAATCTAATCCAAGTTTTTGGTTATCCAAACGAATTAAAGAAACTCAGATTGAGAAGTTCAAATCAAATCCAAGTTCTCAGATACACCATAAAATAACAATAACAAAGAGTTCTCCATATCATGTAGAAATATGAAATGATAGGTTATAGTGATGTGCATTGATATTCTCGGCATAATTCCGTATATTAAGGGCTTCTCTTCTGCTATCACTGCACATAAATATAACCTATCCTTCATATTCCTAAACTGTCAAAAACAAGAAAAGCAACAATTATTAACTACTTCACTACTTTTGGTGTTCCAAAAGTAAAAGGTATATAACACAAAAAAGGACCTGTCCATGTAGCATTGGTGGCAGAAAATCTTGTCGATGTTTTTTTCCAGCAATAACTGCAGGTATTGGGATTGGAACCAGCGACCTCATGTTTATTACACGATGTTTCTGTCACTTATACCAGAGAATAATAGTTCCAAGACTTTGCATACTAGATATGGATTTATCTAACACAGTTCTGTGATATATGTGTGCAGCCAATTATAAGTTTTTAACATGTACCTCCTTTAGCATTTCAATGGATTCGGCACTATTTGCATTCTGACATTGTTTTTCCCATGAGTGAGAAGATTGCTGTAGCCAATCAGAATTTATATATCGCTGTAATATCATCTGTGGAGGTAAATAAAGACATTAATTAAACACAAACAAAAAGGTAAGGGAAAATTTATCCTTCAAGATTAATTAAGCAAATGACAAAACATATTGACAATCCTATTCCTCATCACCACCAGTTATCTACAGTACAAGTCGAAAAGATAACTGATCAGTTGATTGAAAAGATGCATGATTGGTTGTGAGTCAATACTAAATAGAAAGATAAAAAATGCGGGCAGCATTCAGGCAGCCACAGATATACATGTTGTGTTAGTGTTTGAGCAAACACATGCAAAAATAAAATAAAATAATATAATATGAATAGCACAAGCATCATGGTAAAGCCCTGAGATGACCTTAAGCTCCACTAAATATAGGAGTGAAAATGGAAGTAAATAATTCTATCAAGTTTCCTAGCTTGTCTAGATTTCTTAACTCTCCACCTAAATTTGGCTCCAATGCCACATGATACTGAATACAATATAATTGTGACTAACTGAAACAGGAAGGAATATAATCTCATACATACTGGATCTGCTAGACTTCACAGATCAGAAAAAAAATGTATTCCATATACATATCAATAGAATTGATATAAAGCTGATCAAAATGCATGCAAAAGTTAGTAAGAATGAAAGATTTGGAGAAGTTAAAACTTCAAGCAGTCTTGATTTGTAGTAGATAAAATAAATATGCATCAAGAGAATAAATAGTAGAGTTATAAGAACTTTTGGCTTATATGAGACATATAGGTGTAGGAAACTCTCACCTATATACATATACAAAGCATTAATGAGATTCTGTTCAACACTTGACACATATTGGCATGCAATAATATCTACTAATTAAGTGGTGTGCATGACACAGCATTAGCAGTTGACCACTAAAGAATCTTCAACTGACAGTATATTTTATACATGTACTTGAACGAATTGCAGTATTTATAGAGCTTGGAATAGTAGAGAAAATGGTTCTTCCTACTACTTTAAATGTCAATGAAATAGGATAGGTGTTTACATTCTGTAGCTTCAGAAGCATTCTTCCAAGCTCAGAATAACCATTGCGGCCAGAAGCCTGCATAGCAAATTCCTTCCACACCATCATGTCTCGAGCAGTCTCAATCAGAGCCTGCAAACATTAATGCATACATCTAGTCATGAACAAGAATAGACATGTGAATAAAACATAAAAAGTGGGAAGAACAAATTGAAAATTCCCCAGTCCCTACAAAAAAATAATCCAAATCACATACATCAGTATGAAATTGATCAATGATATTCAACATGCCAACAGCCAGCTTTTGCATAATGAAGCGACGTGCAATAGACAAATCCTTAACCATTTTCAATCCAACGCTGTGTGTACGATATGCGATAGGCTGTGGAAATTCATTTATTGGACAGACAAGAAGTGTATCTGCCCATGAATAATTTCTTGTGTGTGGAAAAAATATGACAGAATATGTCTTCCTGTCATGAGTTGGTTTTGCCTTCAAAGTTGATAGTGGCCAGTCAGCTCTAGCACATCTAATTCCTGCATGCCACTTCCCTCTCCACTGTACTTGAAAAAACAGAGAAGAATAAACATGAACATAGAATCAGCATATGTTTCCCTTCCATTAGTAGTAGATAAACAGTACACTTTACAGATAAAAGAACCAGATAGTGTGGAACATCTAATAACATCATAAGCCCAAGAAACAATACTGGAAAAGTTAAAGTTACCTTGACCCACATAGCCACGGATTCATCATGTTCCAGCCATTGGGGCTCTGAAAGAGATGGCTCTCCCTCCCTGTTGTAGCTTGGCAGTTCGCATTCAGTACTATCCACAGTTTGATGGGAATTCTCTGAGGCCAAACAAGGCTCTGTGCTACAATTCTGTGTGTTTATCTCGGATACTTTGTAATTATGAGAACCACTAGATAAATTTTGACCCTCCACCTGATAATCGCAATATGAAGCTCCACTGTGGCAACCTTCCAAAGTAGGCAGTTCATGAACCATCGCTTGACCTTCTGTCTCTGTTCGAGGCCCATCCACATCTAATAATGAATTATCAAGTATACAATCCTCCACCTCAACTTGCCTCCCACTTTCAAGGCAGCTAGATTCTACACCATAAATCATAGATGGTCCTGGGCTTTGTTGATGGCAATCAGATTCTTCAACATACTGTGAACCAGAACAAGGAAGCACTTCCATAATTCCACCTCTAAAATTTAAATACTATTCAATGTGCATGTTACTACTGACTATACATCAACAAATTACCTGTTCGAATCAATGAAGAGTTTAGGAATAACTGTAGAATCAGACATTTCTTCTAGACATTGAAATAAATGAAAATACTGATAATCAACAAGCATTCGTGAATATTTGTGCAAATAGATTAATATTATTTCTTCATTAAATACTTACAAAGAGAAGAGAATATAACACTTAGGAAACCTGACCTGACAATTGATATTATACTGCTCATGCCTGGATAACAGAAACCTGTTAACTGACCATGTTAATGGGAAGTAGCATTGAGAGATGGCATTTCTCGATGGAGAGAAAAAGGCTCCATCATAGAACGACCGAGGTCATAGTTCAACTGATCAATCAAACATACCATGCCGGATGGGAAACCACTTAAAAGAGAGGATAAACTACTTCCACTTAGATCTCAAATTTCAATTTCAGCCACCCATAAAATCTTTTATGAGTCTTAAATCTTAACCCAGCAGATCAAGTAACATTTATTAAACATTTCCTACTTCTCTAGTAGTCATACAATTGTGAAACCTTAGATATAAACCAATAGGTTCGTCAGTTGGTTCAACTAGTTGAGACACTTGCCTATTAAAGACCAATCAAAGGACTTATCTTATCAAAAGAAGATAGAAACAGGTAGTCTAACAATAGGTTGGAAATCATGCAACATCATAGATTCCATAAACCAATAGAATACAGAAAATTCTGGGATTAAGATACAAGTTACAGTGACGAATTCAGGGGAAAGTTACTTCTAACTTGCATTTTTCAGATAATGTAATTGCTACCAGTATGAATTAGCAATATGGAAACAAAGAAAACCATGTGAATGACAAAGATGTCTGTCACTTTTAACGATATGGAACTCTATTCGTTAGTACTGATAATTACCATTTAAAAAGTTTTTAAGAAAGAGCTAATAATAATTGAACTATGGTTGTTAAAAGTGGTATGTGGATTAGAATTAATGCTGATCATGCAGTATAGCCAAGGTTTAACATAGAAGCTGCAAGGTTAACAATAACATTTACCAACAAGAATATTTAATTGAACTTTACATGTGTGTTGACCACTGTCTGAAGTTTCCTTTCCAAAAAAAATTGTAAAGGGTATTTTTTGTCTAAACACCTTCCAGTAGGAAAACAAAGAGGACTTTTTTTCTTATTTTAACAAAAAGTAATTGCAGAGAAGAGGAGTTAGCGATGAATGGTTGGCAAAGAACAGGCCCTCAGTGCTTCAAAGAATTGGCGAGTTTAATCTATTCTTAGTGCTTTGAAGAAAGAGGTTGGGCCTGTTCTTTGCCAACCCTCCATCTCTAACTCCTCTTTGCTGCAATTACTTTATTTACTTAGAGGAAGTTTTATTACCTCTACATGCATGCAAATTTTATCTAATACACAAGAAATCAAAACATGTTCTTCATGATTCATCAATGATTCCTGTCTTTAGAGGATAAATTTAGCTCCAAAGAAAACTAAAATAACATTTTGATCTAACCAAGTTATAAAATAAAAACACCTAATGATTTACAACTCTAGCTTGTTATATCAATTAAATAGCAGCTAAACAGGAAATTCAGTCAAGTTGCAAGGATTATGTTTGTAAAAAGAAAGCAAAATAATACATCATATACATAAAACCTGTGTGAAAAAACAACAACGTGAACGACCATCTCTACAATCAGAATGACTAGGTGTGATTGAAAGGGCCTAAGCAAATCCTTGAAACATAACCGAGGCAATAATGTAAACTGTTTGTGACGAATTCACCCTTCATTTAAGGTAGTCAGTGGATTTTCCTACACTGGCATAACAGCACATCAAGTCACGCCATCACAATAAGGCAAAGGAAAATACTAAGGGGTCGTTATGATCAAAGACCCACATCAGCCATCTCACCAAGTTCAAATTTCGCAGAGACACAACCCAGTAGCGAACATACATTAAAATTAGACACCACATCCATTAATTAGCATACCAATGATAAAAACCCTAGCTTTGATCCATGAACAGATCGTCCACATTCAGGACAATTTACCCAAATCCAAAAGGTGGGTCTGAACCAGACAAGTTCCACAACCATAACCCATGTACCCCAAATCAAACCAAAAAGGGGTTCCCAAGATTCTCCCCAAATGGTGGTGTCAGGTTGTGTACATAACAACTACAGGGGTAAGGAACAAGGAATGAGAAGCTAGGTCAAAAATGTTACATGGATAACAATTATACATGGACATATATCTTGGGATTTTTAAGAAAAATACAGAGATGGATCAAATTTTGTTTAAAAAAAAGAAGTAAAAGTGTAATGTACCTTGAGATCACCTTTGGCCATGGTGGTGTGGCTTAGGGGGCAATGGGTAGGGGTGAACTTTTTTCCTTAAGGCCCTATCTTCTCCTCACTATGAGTAGTGCAATTTTGATGTGGTCTGTACCATCTGGGAAGTTGTTTTGGCTACGGTCCCTCTTTTTGGTATCGTATGGTTTCAGAGAACTCAGATGTGGCCAAATCGAAAAAAAAAAGGATTTTTTGTTTTGGAGAAAAATTGGGTAACAGAGAAGTGGGTTTGGTCAGTGGTAGTGGTAATTTGGTATGTGATGTCGAGAAACAAAATAAAAAGAAGGTGTCTGTGTTGGTGAGACTAGGAGTAGGAACTGGTTTTGGTAAAATGGTAATGCTCTTATGGTCGATATGCCTCTTGTTTTGATAATCTTTATGAGAGAAGAGATCTCGGGGTTTGCGAAACGAGCTTCTATAGGTAAGGTAACGTGGCGTGTGTGGGTCCTATTTTTATATGAGCAAATTGAAAAAGCATGCTTCTAAGAGCATTTGGTACAGTTGAAAGTCAATGTCAGGGCGACGTGGTTCGTGTTGGCTTCGCGTTGACTCCAGCCCACGACACGCTGTGATGTAAGGCCAGTTTTGACACGAGAGTAGAGGACGACAAAAGGCGAAACACACAGCGTGCCAGCCAATGGCTGGCCGCCATGTGGTAAAGGAAACAAAAAAAAATTCAGTCATTGACTCCAATAGTTATACCCGATTTTTTTTAATAATTTTTTTATCCCTATTTATATCTACTCAATTTATCAATTTTCTACTTTCATCTTTCCATTCTTTTTCTACTCTCTGCCATTTTTATTCTCAAACTTTTCATATTTTTTGGCTAAATCCCCAATGGATAACACTTTCAACCCCTTTGGCTATGATGCTAACCCCCAATCTTCCCCAAACTGAACTCCAAACCAAAGAACCCCTCCCCAGATGTGGCAAAACCCTTCAAACTCACAATTTTGGCCAAATTCCTCCAACCAACAACAAAAATTGGGGACCAAATGCTTGGGGTCCTCAATTTCCACAACAA
>JAYMTO010000283.1:0-13656 GCA_036898065.1 California macrophylla | reverse complement strand
TTCAAACCCTAAACCCTAACAAATGAAATTCGGAAAATTGGAAGAGGTTAGGTCTGAAATTAAAATGAAATTGGCAATGAAACATACAATTAAACTTATTTGAACAGACTTTAAATATGACAAATTTTGTGGAGCCAAAATTAAGCTGTCTTTTAAATTCATTAAACTCAATTCAAGTTCGAACCTAATTTAAATCAAACTCAGACTCTCGTAGTATTGAGTTCCACTCGATTAGTTTATCTCAAATATTGGACGTTACCTACGAGCTAGGGTTATTATAAATATTGGACATTATTATATTACCTTCATATTTTCCATTGGGAAATCTTTTTGTTGAAAAAGAGGGATTACCTAACTTTTTATATGGCGAGAGTGCCATTGGTTATTTAAATCGATGTCAAGACACTAAACAACAGACACGGCACAAGGAAAATGAA
Organism: California macrophylla; assembly: GCA_036898065.1. Classification (NCBI taxonomy): domain Eukaryota; kingdom Viridiplantae; phylum Streptophyta; class Magnoliopsida; order Geraniales; family Geraniaceae; genus California; species California macrophylla. The sequence continues at coordinate 13,219 of JAYMTO010000283.1, read as the reverse complement.
GTGTTTGGTTAAAGTAGTGTCACTCATTACCGGATTCCTCGTACTCTCTGGTCGGGCGATCGAATCGCCGCCATACACGGTGGTGAGAACAGAACCAGATTTCCAGATCAGACTATACAGAGAACCGTTCTGGGAACAACCTCCTTCGAGAACTCCACCAAACAAGGTTTCCACAGGTTTAACCAACTTTTTTAGTTATCAGTCTCTGTTTGGTTCCTAGGAAAAAGGAAAGTCTGATAAGGTATTGGTGTTGTTCTCTGTGCAGGATATACCGATACATCCATGGAGCTAACCTGAACTCTACTAAACTGGAAATGACTGCACCTGTATTGACTAGCATTGCATCATCATCTTCATCCCATGGAGCTAGCTATTCTGTTAGATATTTTCTATCGGCTGGTTTTGAGGGGAACAATCCGCATCCCAACGCTGATCTGAACTTGCAGATCGAGAAATGGAAGGCTCACTGTGTAGCAGTGAGGAAATTTTCTGGATTCGCTAAAGACGATAACATTGATAAAGAAATAGAAGCTCTATCCACAAGCCTAGATAAGCATTTGACTGACACGCCAATGGTTAAGGAATATAAGAACTCTTATACCATTGCTCAGTACAATGCCTCTTTTGATCTATCCGGGCGCCTGAACGAGGTGTGGATGAATGTTTCTGGGTTTCCTGAAGAATTGTGTAAGGGCTATCAAGGGAAGGTTTGATTCAGCTTCCCTGCAACATCTAGCAAGAATGCGTGATTGTGCCAGAGTGAATAAATAAAATAACTTAAGCCAGAGTGAATAAATACAATAACTTAAGATTTCTCGCTACTGATTTGCACGACTGCGTTGCCCGAACTGCTCAATTTGGCGATAATTACATGCTTGTATTATGATGTATAAATACTATCAATGAAATTCTCATATTGAAGTTGAATAGCCGAACTTACAAATTTTGGTTGCAATTTGTATTGGTATCTTCTTTTGTTCTCCTGTTGTTGAGATCTTCTTTCTGATTCCTTTGGAGCGGTAGGGTGCTTCTTTAACTTAGAGAGCTCCATGACTAGGAAGATATTAGAATGGGAAGAATTACGCTCACATTTGTGGTCTTGTCTGGACGACGTAGAGTTTTCCATCCCTGATCACGCCTTCAATGTCTTGGGCAGATCCATACAGCTCCTCGATTTCATGCCCTGCACGGGCAATGCTAGAGAGTATTTTCTGGCGGAAGTTGCTGTCTGTCATCAAAGAGTCAGTTGTGTAATCGAGCACCACCTTATCTTCCTCATCCATCGGCACACTGCACAGGAAGATGAAAATGGAAAGTAAGATTAGTTCCACAGTACATATTGTGAGTTTGTGATTATAGATGCTGCAAGCTATGACTGACTGGTAAAGTTCAGTCCCATTTTTCAGACCAACATGTAACTGTGCAAGAGGATTTGGGTTGAGTGTTACCTGTCATAAAGGCCAGCACCAGCATAACCTTCTAAATCTTCACCATTGGAATCAGAACGGAAAATGATAGATCTTCTTATAAAGAGACCAATGGGTTTGCTAGGGTAACCCAACACCTGAAAAGTTTCCGAACTCTGATAAGGGGAACAGGAGAAGAACATACGAAGATTCCATATTTACACTAACGAAAAGAACCTTGAGGCTGGTTCCTCAAAGCCAACATCTAAATTGAGAAATTTTTGTATATTATTTACACCATCACTTTTGCAAGTAAAGATGGTATAATTTCCTCGTTTAGTTTTCCAAACACTCTAAAACACCGATGATGGCAAATCAATTTAAGATTGGTTACCTGAGGAGAGTCCAAATCACTTTTCTTGCAGATAAAACTTAACGCCCGGCCAGGATATGCTCCAACTAAAGTTTCTCCTAGACCTTTCACGACCTAACAGAGAAGGCAGATCCAATCAACATCTTCACTTTTCTGATGAACATTCAAAATTGAGTACAACAAAATATAAAAACAATACTACAAATACCTCAGCATATATCTCTGATGAGTCTCCTGATGACGGATTAGTTGTGTGGATAACAAATGCATAATCAGCATTAATGATTTCCTGAACAAGGACAGCCATGCAGAGACAATCGTGGTCTAGTTTAAGTTTTCTTGTGCTGAAGTATGCCCTCTCATTCCACTTTGAAGCCCAAACCTGCATTGTAACAGATAAAGTGCATTCATAAATATATGAGAAATACACAGAAGAAATAATCTACATGCATTATATACACTGCAATGAGTGACATGATGGATCTTGTTTCAGAACTGACAACTTATTTTCAACAAAACCAGCTTCGTTTACTCTATACACCATATGACATGCGCAGGACGATGCAGTCTTACCTTCTTTATAGCTGTCCATGCTTGCTCCCATCGTTGTTCACCTTCATCCCCAGGCCAAGGCATCTCTGAACTTTGCATCTTAGTTTTGAGCTCTTTCACCTAAAAGTAACTATTGCATAAGCTTTCTATCCACATGAAAATCACTATTACAAAGGTATCTAATATGTGATACAATGTGTCAAGTTCACTAAATAAAGGAAAAGTTAAAAGAAAAAATCGGCCTTTCAAAGTAAGTCTGACTAGGCGTTATCATTGTCCCTAGAAACTAACTGCACGATAAAAAGAATTACAAGAAAATTTACAGACAAGATGAAATTACTTGTGAGCAAATGAGGTCTAACCAGAAACCACCATCCAAACGAGAAATGTTACTATTTTTTGGGAAATTTTGTTATTTACCTTTTGGGTTTGTTATTTGTATTATTCATGTATTTCGGTTAGGGTGGGTAACAGGAAGCTACGAATGCACCAACAACAAACAACTCCGAGGTTTAATGCCAGTCCGCCTCCTCTAAGAAGCATGAAGTTGCAGTTTATGAATTGGGTAATGTTAAAATGTGCACATTTCGCGAAGTTTATGAAGTTGCAGTCATAAAATGTGCAAGTTTTGTGACCAACAAAACATAAGGACTTGACATTACAAAAAAAACATACCAACTCGGGTGGTGCCGCCAGTTGCAGAACTGTCTCACGAATCTCTCCAAGGACGCTCGATTCTCCTTCCCCTAATTTTTTCTTCAGAGTCACCAACTTGTCAGCTACTGCCTTTTATGTGAAGGAGAGGTATTATGTCAGACCACATAATTTCTTTCAAGGTAAAACGGTCAGGATTTATAATAGAACTCAAACACCCATAAAATGGAGAATAGTAATCAGCACAGTTACAGACATGGAATAGATTTCTATGTTTACTACAGAATATACACATGTATTTTTCATTCCGTGGTAGAGGCCAGTCACAGTCATGTTTTTCAGTATATTTTCGAGGTATGGTACATTTACACAAGAGATGATTAGACAAATACAGTAAAACCATGCAGAAACATTAGTCAGTTCCAACTTAGAAATGAGAGTATTTTAGCTGCATGATGAACACCACATGAAAACATTAGAGAGGTTCCAAGATGAGAAAAACCTTATTTGAATCATTGGAAAGAACCTTCTCAAAGGCTCCAAATGGTAGGGCAACTGATGTAGGAATACCAATCCAAGATGGTACTTTTCCTTTCAAATAAGAGATATTACGCGATTTAGCTCCAACCTATAAGATCACAGTTGACACAAGAATTATACAAAATATCAAACATATATATATAACGTCCATTTTATAGTAATTTATATATGGGGTTTAATTATTCCCACATGTTCTGTAAATAAAAGAAAACAGACAAACAGAAGTAAAAATCCATTAACAAAAGTGAATTTAATTCTCCAAGACCCACCATTTCATTTGTGAACTCCCCAGATGATATGGCATATTTACCGCTGAACTCCTTTTTGACCAATTTTAAAGATGGCAAAGAACCATCATCTTTTGATTGAGATGAACTTTTATCTCCTAGCACGCCCTCCTTCGCCTCACTGAAAATAAGTATGAAGCAAAGAAGAAAAATAAATAAACTTCTGTTTCCCAGTTCATGCAACCTTTTGAGAAAACGAGATAAATAATATGGTTGAAATTATCAAATTTGCATAAAATTGCAATGCCACTTGTCATGCACTTAATTGAATAGGTTGCATGAATTCATTCAATCTTACAGTAAGATGAGGCATTACCTATAAACTACATCGGCAGATGTAGGTTTCAGGCATAATAACTTCCCTTCCTTTGCTTGTAAATCAGCAAGAATATTGGGATCAAAGCATGTTGCAAAGCAAACCTGCCAAAAACAAGTCAGCTTTCAATAAAGAGTCTTAAAAGGGGTGGCTTAGAGCATGAGGCTTCCGCAATTTTGGGGTCTAGGGAGGGTCATTTATGTATGCAAACTTCCTTGTTTCGGCAAAGAAGTTCTTTGTCTTGATTTTGAACCCATGACCTCAAGGTCCCGAGGCAATAATTTTAATGATGCGCTGAGGCTACCCTCAGTTCAATAAATAGTCCCAACCAAAAAATTACACGAGAAGTTTATGATGTGATGGATGAACACCTTGCTATTTCTCGCTCGCACTGAAACATGAGATAGGACATCTGGCATATCCGGTGTCAGCACAGCAACTGTACCATCTGGAATTTCTTCCTCTCCTTTAACACTTTTTGCCACCAATATAGTGGGTTGTTCATAAGTTTCATTCTGAACAGCAAGCAATTCATCGACAACAACAACATATCCAGTAGCTTCGACAGGGCTGATAACCTGCCAACTGTTCCAGGCCAACCAAATCACATAAGAACATTACATTAAAGATCACAGCAGAACCCAGCCTACTGTTAGAGTGCTCAACAGAAGATCTTTAACTATATATGATGTTTCACAAAGATAATAATACAACCTTCCGAGATTAGCAGTCTTCCGAAGAACTGGATCAAGTCTATTGAGAAGTGTGGACAAGGAAGCAGCAGATCCAGCACGGATAATCTCTTCAGTAAAAATGTTTAACTGCAAGAAGTTAAAAATGAGGATAGGAAGAAATAGCCATATGCATAAAATGAAACAAAATGTTCAAATTATATACGTACAGCCCATTGGTCGACTCCGAGCAGTGTTCCAAGATACTCTGCAGATGGTTGCAAGACTCTGTCATACCACTCTGCCTTGTGTGCAAGTGCTAGGCGACTTCTGTCAAGAACTGATTTCGCATATAATGCCCAGTGATGATCTTTACTCTTGAACATGTTAAGAGCATGATCCCATCCCTGTATAAGAAATGAAATAAGTTTCAGATAATGATGGTATTTATTTTTTGTTTTTTCACCCTCTAAACAAACAAATCAATACCATGATTAAGATCTCATTCTTTAGCATCACTGCTAAAATAAAGCAGCACAACATACATGGGATCCCAGATTTTTGCTCAAGTGGATATCATGTATTGCATTCACAGTACAACACTTGGTCAATGGAAATAAAACACTTTTGTCATTTGCAAACAAAATAAATTATCCTAAGACTTCAGTTCCAGAAAAGGCTTTGAGCACATTCTTAAGTCGAACAAAATAATCTGTTAGATTTGGGCCGTGAAAAATGACGAGATTTCAAACTAAAAAAATAAGCAGTATTTACCTTCAAGCAGTAAATGAGATCTTCATTATCATTTGAAGATAGAACAAGATTCTCAAGAACCAGAGAGATGAAGCACAAAAGTTATTACAAATTTTATTAATACAGAAACAGAGAATACACCAACAATTAGATAAAAAATAATCACAGCTCATCCTGAAATCTAATACCTGAAGAAGGGCTTCTACATTCTTATCTTCAACATGTTCTAGGACAAATTGAAGAAGTTCCTGTTGAAATATATGTCAGGCATGCAAGTAATTTAAAAATCACGATGTATCATGAATAAAATCCAAAATGGGATTGATAATGTACCGGATATCCAGATGGCAATCCAGATATAGGGTTTATCTGCACTCCAACCATGAAACCTTGACCCTGAAAAGAGTTTGAGATTCATTTTATATTCTATGGATAAGACATTTGGATAGTCCAGATAACTACTAAAATTACCTCAGCTTTGTAGCCCAAACAATTAGAAATAGCAGACTCAAGATCAGCTCCTGAATGAACTGCCTGCATATAAATTACAAGTGGACCAACAAGGTCATAAAGCAGGGGATAATCATTATTGCTTCTGAGCATCGGGTAAAATTCTAACTTGAAAGATTTAGAAGGTCTACCTTCAATGTTCTCATGTAGCTTCCCAGATCACGGAGAAGACCATCCTTCTGATCTGACCTAAACTTTGGTTCATTATGGATAGCACGGTCATAGCTTAGAAGGCGCTCTTTGGTAATTCCATTATCATTCAAAGTTTTCCAGTATACACTAATATCAAAGTCACTTTTAATATAATCCATTAATGCCTGCAAGAATAATATTGGTAAGAGAAATAAAACTTATGATGCTGTGGTTTGTTTAAGAAACTTAAACAAAGTTGAAATATTAATACCTGACAGATTATAACATCATCTGGACTAGTGTTATTATGCAACTTCTGGTGCCATTCCTCCATCATCCCACCCTTGCAATCATTGTTTCTCTGCAATTAATTCTAAATTAACCTCAGAACTGCCAACTTCATGGCACATATAATATGAATAAAAAAAATACAGCACTAATAAAACATAAGAATAAGAATATGTATACTGACCTGGATAACCAGGATCTCATCTCGAATTCGCTGCCCCACATCTCCTTCACCTCCACGACCAACAGTTGACAGAATCATCCGCAGAAGTTCGCGATACTCTGGTTGATTGATATAAATATCTTGGAGCATGCCTGTAAGCCTATCCTGTGCTTGACTGATTTCACTGTAAAAATAGAATGGAATACAAGTGCATTTAGAGGACAAACACACAAGTTGACAGCGTTTCAGAGAATAAAGACTTGATCACATAGCAAAGGGAAAGAAAAATCCAGATTTAATCCAATTACATGAGTAATTTATGACAAAAGAATATATGATATATCAAGGTATGGAATGTGAACTAGTCAAATGCATGAGTCACTGTCTCATACCGTGGCTTCACATTGTAATTTTTGTTCCATATGAGCTGCCTCGTAGCCATGAACCTCATCCACACCAAAATTCCTGCGAGACCAGATTCACCAGCATCTCTGGCTTCATCCATCAAGTCTGATGCTATATTGAATCTGAAAAGCAAAAAATAAGCTATTAATTCAAAAACAATCAGTGGTTAAAGCAACACAATGAATTTGACAAGAATACTTTCAATTCAGCAATATGCAGATGCACTACTGTAAATGAAGCAAACATGACACGAAAACAGGACCCAAACTAACCAGAGTCCTCAGAAATTACTAACCGATGCATAAAGGACTTTTGTGCCTCACTCTCCAATTCTGCTATTCTATCCAGCAAAGCCTTGGCGGTACCCTTTCCATCACCTGCATCCTTCTGCAAGCAAACTCAATGTATTTAATCTGGGAAGTGATATATTCTATATACAATGCTAAGAATACCTCATAAAGCTGTGTAAATTGTCAATCATACATGGGTAGAGAGGAACCTTTTTAAGTTGCTTGGAAACAAAATCAACATAGAAGTCTGAGCCACTGTTCTTTATCCAGTTGCTACCAGACACGAGTACAAATGGCATTCCTATAAAACTGTCATCTTCTATATCTATTTCGATTGATTGGACCTGGAAATGAAATGGAGGTTAAGAAAGCTGCAGTTTGCAGGTCTTAAATATATTGGTCAGAGTTTCATTAAGTAACGGATCAGATAACATTCATCTCAGCATACCTCATAAGAAGGATTGGTAGAAACATTACTTGTAAGTTGTGTTTCAGCGGCCCCCTCAACAGAAACGGAACCAGCCGGCATTATATTAGGAGGTGGTGCCTGAAAATGTTAATACACGTCAAGGTCTAATTTACAAGGAAGATAATGGTAAAATAAAAATAAAAATAACCTCTGGGAGAAGCAATATGTAGTTAATGGATTCAAGAATCTTACCAACCACTCTCCGGCCTTTGTCTTTGATAAAGCCCAATGAGCAGTAACTGGTTCTTTGATATCAGTAGCCAGATGAATCTTTGTCTTTCCAGCAGGCTTGGTTACAAGTACCTAGAGTACAGGTAAGGATTTCAAATTTATATCCGTATAGACTCACTTGATGAGAAGTGGTATAGAAACAGGGCACATTAATAACGGATCACTATCTCACCAGAAGCTCTTTGTCATTAAGCTTGAAGATTTTTTTGTTCAGAGTGGTAGCGCCTTCTTGCTCCTCCTTTGACTTGGCAAAAAGCTCTACTGCTGTCAAGACTTTTTGTTTGGCTGGACTTGAATGTTTTTCCGTTGACGGTTTCGCCTCATGTTTATTGAGAAGCTGCATCAAGTCCCTCTTCTTACGCTGAATCCTTTCAGAAGTATGATACTTTTTGCTCTGTGGTTTTGTTGCAACATTACTTTTGATCTCTCCTTTGGTAATCTTTTTCCTTATCTCATCAAGGGAGACTCCTCTATCCAGTTCAGTTTGCAACTCTTTTCTTGCTTCTTCAAATTCCCTCTGTTTATAAAATTTAGCACACAACAGGAGGCGAAAGATATCATACAACATATAAGGGTGACTGTACTAGAAAACATCTATAGTAAGAGTAGCACTTGAAAAAGAAAAGAAACAATAAGTTTGAAGAAGTGTCAGAATTACAAGTTCTTCATCTGGTGAGTAGTTGGGTTTCCCTGCTTTCTCCCAGCGAATATAAGACTGAATTTGTACAAGTTCATCAGGAACCCGGCCTTTTGTTTTAGGAGGAGAAGGCTGCCTTGTCTCACTAGAATCATTTTTCTTTGTAAGTCTTGCACGTAGATCTTCTATTGAAGCACCTCGGGATACTTCCTCCAATAGCTCTTTACGAGCCGCCTCATATTCAACCTACAAAAGGTAAGGTAAATTTATGGATAGACAAGTAGCCCATGTTTGTACATTGTAACAGAGAAAGGAAGCTCTTCTTCATATGTGGCATTAAATGAAAGCATAACATTTTGATAATCTACATTATTCAAAACTGATGGCATTCTCAGATGAAACTGTGAGATATAAGATTCACTAATGATAAACTTAGTAAAAATAGAAGGAAAAAATATATAAATCAGTTCTATGTACATGAACAAGATAATATATATTTTCTATAGAACAAACGAACTTATAGTTCTTTTCCATTAAAGTAGTTCAGGTTTATACACAATTTATACATGTTCTGCTCACTGTATCCATTCCATGGAAAAATTAATGACACTTCATTTGGATGCAACCGTAGTTACTCCACAAGTAAGGTATGTCAGACAAGACATTATATGTTAGGCCTCATGTGTAAGGGGGGTAAATGCATTTTATTGCCGTAATTCTTTCACTGCATTTCTCCCTTCTTCCCACTGGAAGAAGCAAACAAGGGATGCCAGATAGCATCCATTTATTTAGCCAATAATCAAAGAAGTCATAATTCACCAACTTCGATGATAAAGTTTCTCAAACTTTTTAGATCAGCTAAATTCTAGACTTCCTATATCAAAAAAAAACCCACAATCATGAAGCTCTGATCAAGATAGATAACTTCTAATGAATTAAATTTATCTTCAACCTTGACCATATAATAAAACCAAAACACTAGTGCAATATTTCATGAAGGCTTTAACTACAATGATGAGAAAGTAGACAATGAAAGAAAAGTTGTGAAGCAGAACAACTTCTGTAGTTGCGGAGTACTTATAACTTGCCTTCTCTTGCTCTGGAGTATACATCTGTTTGCCATTTCTTTCCCACCTGAGATATGCTTGAACTTGCACAAGATCTTCAGGAACTGAAGCATTTTGAATCGATTTGCCTTTCACAGGTAGCTTAACCTGAAAGTTACCCCCATTATTTTTAAACCTGCAAATTGAAATCGTTATTAAAATATATAACTGCATAGCTTATCCCTTAAGTTATAAGATCTAGCTCAGATAGAATGAAATCTCACCATTTATTCTTGGCTTCATCGACAATAAGAAATTCTATAGCTTGTATTGCAGGATCAGTGATCTCTATGTCAAGTAAGGAATTGGAGCCAGACTAAACAGACATAACGAATAATCAGATGAACAATTAACTGCCTATTTTAAAAGTTAGAAGAATGTAGCTGCTCATATGAATGCAGATGAACTGTTAGTGCTATTTGGAACTTACTTTCACAAAAGGAGTTCTAAGTGCTCTGTCTTTATATACTTTGGTACCATCTGGACGATGAGAAGGAAGTAACCACTTTCTGAAATAGAAAGGAAAAATAAAAGAAAAGGATAAACTATCTCAATTTTTTGGCATAGGAAAAAAATATCAAAAGGTAAAGACTTAAGATCAATACAAATTAATTGAGAATAAAACCAAACTTACCCCTGAATATCCCGAATCAAACCCCAGTGCAAAACCAATGAGTCGCTACTATTCGTGACCTGAATAACAACTCGAGTGGCAGATCCAGAATTTGGAGCATTAATGCCAACCTGCTTAGTTGAAAAGATGAAACTTCTGTTAGTATAACTCTCGTTTCAAATTTTGAAATGAAAATGAGTTGCAAGCACATCAGGCTCAGCTAAGATCAACTAAATAAATTGTTAACCATACATACCTGCAATTCAATATTCCCTTCTAGGTTGAATTTCCCAGCATGCTGTTAAAAGGAAAAAGTTGGTCAACATGCATCCAAATAATATTTTACATGATATAAAACAATTATTAACTAAAAACAGAATAAGAGCTTTACTTGTACAAGCAATAAGTAAGCCTGATTTATTATGTAAACTGCATTTAGGAGATACATATTTGATAAGATTAAAAGGGAAAAGATGTTCATTTCCTAAAACTGAAATATATGAGCTTACTTTCAATACCCCTATCGAGTTAGTACAAAGACTGTTTACTCAACATCTGGTATTATAAATATAAAATCTTACTAAAAATGTAATATTACCCAGATTAACTGAAAATTTGACCATCAAACTTGGTACAGGAGATGACATTGCTAATCAAGTAGCAATTTCCAAGCCTAGGACATGCTTTGGAAGGGATGAATTAATTGAAAAATCTCATTATCACACAAATTACATAATGGAGAAAGAGGTTGAGATATGTGCTAAATTCTTATCAGTAGTCCAAAAAGATAAGCTAATAGTTATAAATCATAAGCTCTACCAAAAACCTACATCATAATAGGTAAATCAAATACAACTGCTGTCTTGCAAGCACATAATAGTAATTGAAACCAAAACTTAGCAATTGTTGGTGGTCAAAAATTACCTGGGTTCCTGGACCTGTGGTCAAAACAGCATGAATCCCTGTAACCGCATGAGATCTACCCATTTTTAATTTTGGCTTCCTCAATTTCAAATTGTTCCCAGAGAACTGAGTGGACAACGTCTTCCTTCTCTGCGCTGTCCCTTGATTTGAAGAGACAGCTTTAACCAAAGTATTTCCAGGAACTACAGAAGAAGTAATCTTGCTTTGACGCTCCAAAACAGTGGGCGAAAGAAAACTCGGATGTAGCAAATTGTGGCCTATAGTGTTGCTCATGTTCCCTTATTCACTTCTTGCTTGCCAAGGAAACAAAGTATCAGAGCACAGTAAAAGCCTTCTTTGCAAAATTCAAATAAACAAAGCAAAGAATCAAATCATTCGAAAGCTAAAAACAAAAGAAAAAACAGTCTGTTAGGTTCTAAACCAGATTCGTAAGGATCCAAGTACAATTTATAATCCAAAAGCTCCAAATCATTGAAATGCTGAAGCATTTTCACACAAAACCGACGCACAACCTCAATTATCTCACTTAACTTCCATTCCAAAAAGCTATTTCATCATCACAAGTCAATTCAAAACTTAAGATCCAAAATTAGAACTCAAATAGGTTTCTCTTATTTTCAATTCCCACGCTTTCTCAGCAACCAAACGGAATATGAACTAAAATCCAACAAGGAAACCACTCAACACTAGCATTTACAAAGCCTCGGCAAACAAAATGCCAGTCACCAGATTCAGAATTGATGAACAGAAACAAACAAAAAATTAACCAAATTCGATCACACAAAAAAAACAGATAGAATGAGAGAAAATACCTAAAAATCAAGTATATGCGACGAGATTGAGGAGGCTAGCGAGCTCGAGAATGGAGAAGAAGGTAATGGAGTCGCATAGACACGCTCTCTAGTTTCTTCTTCAACTGCTCCGGAGAGTGTAGCAGTGAGGAGGACATGAGCCAGTGAAATCGGGAACGAAGCTACGCGATTGGTAGAGAGATTTATCGGGACTCCTAAACACGTGGCGAACTCTGGAGGCGACACGTGTTGAAAAAGCTCGGGAACTGTGGCGTGTCACGTGCAAGATGACCGGAGGGAGACGAGGCGCGGTGTCCGTGACACCGTGAACGGCACCGACGACTTGGGATATTTACACATCGGGTTATTCAATTGCCCTTACTTTCGGATGGAAATTTCGAAACTGCCACTTGCCGACGTCAGTTTTCTTTTCCTTTTGTTTGTTCTATTATGGTCTGGATTTTATTTTATTTTATTTTGAGAATACGACCAAAACAAATATGAAAAACACTATCAAATTGAGCTATTGTTTATTAGAGACACACTCGATTTTAGACCATAAAATATATTATTGGACCACCTTAGAAAATGGTATGGTAAAGGGTTTGATGAAGGGTAGGGAAATTAATGGATCTGAGAGGGGGTATTTTAGGAAATGTGATATTATTGGTGTTTTGTTCTTACAAGTTGCAGAAAATGCCATGAATTCACGTAAAGTCACGCGGCTTTAAACAGGCTTGCACTGTGAAAGAGTACTGTTTGACAGATCCAAGGTGAAGTCAGATTCTTCATGGATCCTGTCAACCCGGTATGTTAATAACATACTGTAATGATAACGTTAAAAACAAGTAAGGTGAGGTAAAAGAAATGATTCAATATTTCGTTTGGTTTTTATGGGATTTATTAGTGGTATATTTAAAAGCTCAAATAAGTGGGAGATGAATAGAGTTTTGATATTATCTTAAAGATAAAATTACGAGGCAATCTATCCGAAAATATTAAAATTATATATAAAAAAGATTTAAATAGTATGTACAATGGGTAGCTTTTAGGATTAATTTCAGGAGGCAACAAGATTGAACTCACGCACATGTATAACTGCAGGCGA
>JAYMTO010000282.1:0-13666 GCA_036898065.1 California macrophylla | reverse complement strand
TTGGATATATTTATTCAACATGACATGAAGCATGAGAGAAATCAAATGAGGGAAACAAAATTTGAGATTGAGATTAGTCGTAGAGAGTGTTAGAATTAGAGGTATTTATAGGAAAATTTTCTAAATTACTTGTTTAAACAAATTAAGAATTGGATCGTTGCCCAAATGATCCATTTTTTATTTCATGCCACATTGCACGAGCATCACTTCCCGTGGCCTGGCTACTTTCGTCACCTATAATCGCAAACGCACATGTCTGTCGCCTCACAAAAATACACCCGAAAGCTACCTCTTATGAATGCTCTATGACATTTATATGTATGCATTTCGAAAAACGACTCTCTTCTTAGAGCAAGTTAGAGTAATGGGTATTTCTCAAACCCGACCGAGGTAGGAAAAGTGACGAAAAATCAAATACCGAGATGAGACATGGAACTGGTGATTGAGGCAAAGATCGAAATCATAAATTCTATCTCATAGCCGCACTGTTATCTTATCATCCCTTCCCACGTACATTCACTCGTACTTTAGATTTCTCACTAAAATACAAAAAGTATTTTCAGCAACATCTCTATCTAATTTCGCCATGTTGCTGATTTCTTCATTTTTCTTTCTTGTTGTTTGCATAAGCAATAGATCTAATCGGAAGTGCTAGCTTAAGAAATTTGTTCGGGTTGTTTCATTAGCGACTCTTCCGAGGCCGCTAGCTAGAAATGCAATACTATTTGAACTATAGGAGCTTACTCACATACACAACAAGAATTCAAGTGACGACCAGTCAAAAACAAAACAAATATGAGAACAAAATTGTACGGATCAAATGTAACATTGACTTCATTTTACAAAAACAAAGCATGTTATACAATGAAGGCTACAGTCCAATCTTCGATTAGGCATCACCTTACTGTGAGTGGCAAGTCCAATAAATCAATCCGCTACAGGAAACAACACAATCAGTTTTTAGTAAAAACGTAAACTTGATTGGTAGGACAAACAATCTTTATAGAACATACTAGAGTGTGACAGACGTGCTACAAAGAAAGACGATGAGATGGAAATGAACTAAAGGCTAGAACATGACACACATACGATGTATTTCCTTTCACGTTCACTTATTTTTCTGCCGTTAGGCCAGGAGCATATTGATGTAATACTCAAACTGAAAAGCTTAATACTACAAAGTATGAACCATACTTTAGGCACACAAACTTCATGTGGACCTCGAGAATCAAACATGTGTTCCAAGATAAACCAACCAACAACCTCAAAAGAACTCCGTAGAAGATGTTTTTCAATATAAGAAAATAAAATCAACTTTGACCTAACTAGATACAGATACCATCACTCAAAACAACATCATTGGAACAAGAACCACCCCGAATTAATTTCAAGAAGTGGCCTCGCAAGTTACTAATTGCAAGCCCAGAAGAATGTTTACCTTATCAACACAAATACACACTGTAAGACGCCGACAGTTCCTGTCCACATGGAAGGGCCACTTGTTACGAGTGAATCTTGTACCAGTAGGCCCACTGATGCAGCTAGAGAGACAAAAGATAGCACATAGGCAAAGAAAAGCCAGAGCTTCAGCATGCAGAATTCAAAGAAGGATTAGTTCCTTAGCCCAAAGGAGCAAACAACAGGAGTCACATCAATTCTCATAAATCACTCCAAACAAGCATACCACATTTTTACATACCGATTTGAGCTCAATAGATCGATATTACTGAACAACTATATAAGCAACAATAGATGCGTATAACAAATAACAACACCTACAACATGGCAATCAAACTAGATAGATACAACCCAACTTCCACCCCAAATGAATCACACATTTCCAACTATGGGGAAACAACTTAGATAAAAGTGGCAAGAACAACTGTGATGCATTGGACAAAACTAATTTGATATATCATAATCAGGCAACAATGGTTTGAGTACACAAGTGAACTGACATGCATCAACTTGATACATACTAATTGATATAGAGTTTGAATCTAGTAATTGTTTAACTATATATCAACCTCAAAATTAAAATAAACAAAATTCATTCAATAGTATATGCAAGTCCTTTTATGTCTAACTTTTCAGCTACTTCAATTGCTAATTTACCAAACACTTCAACTGAAACAACTAGTTTTTCATAAGCTACACACAGAAACCCAAATTAATACCATTCAACCTTTAGTAAGCATGACAGTCGAACAAACCTCACAAATCCCAACAACAAAATATCGTTATGATCATGTTCTTGCATTTAGCAATTAACATAGTCTCGCATCTAGAACTTTTGTCCAATCATTACATACCCTGACTCGAAGTCAATGATTAACATTTTGAGGACCATATTCCCATGCCTAACTAAACACCTAACAGTGACAAATTCCAGCTAAATAAAGGAGCAAGCTTGCCATAAAAAAGAAGCAAACTCAGCTAGAAGGCGCAGTGAAACAGCAATCCAAATTCAATTCAGAAGATACAAGAGAAAACCCAGAAGGCACCAAATTGCAATCAATGTCCTCTTTCCGAACGCAATTGAACATCAAAGCAGCAATAGATGCAAATTCAACAACACGGATCATACGCAAAAATTTGTGGATACATTAAACCCTAGCGTCAGTCAAGGTGGAGGCGGATCGGGAAGGTAGTGGACGAAGGAGGCTTTGACGGAGCTGCAAACGACAGCTTCGATCCAAAACCACCCACCGGCGATGCCTGGCATAGCTCCCCCGAGTTCATTCGGTGGGAGCTGACGGAGCTCCAAACGACGGCGTCTCGAGGTCTACCGCACCGAATCAGATCGACAACTTTTATTTATTCGTTTCTATTATAATATCAAAATAAATTAAAAAAATTAAGTATATAGATGATATTTTTTTAAATATTATCTCTTATGACAAAATACACAATCAATTATGGTGTTTTTATTTTATTTTTAATGTCTGAATCAAATTCTCAAAAAATACAAACAAAAAACTATAATCGGTAAAAAAATTGTTCCAATTTAGGAAACACAATTACAAGTTGACATGTAGCAAAGCATAGCCACCTATCTTACATAATTGGTTAGACTAGAAATGTTGCATCATCAACATGCCAGGTGGACATCGTACGCGTTTGGGAATCGTAGATCTGCGGCATCACCGCACCCTATTATAACCCAATTTACTCCTTCCTTCCTCAGTGAAAATTAAAATATCTCCGCGAAACAAACCGCCTCTCTCTCTCTCTCTCTCTCTCTCTCTTGCCTTGTGTGTTTGTGAATGATTGTATTTTCTGTTTCACCTCAATCCCTCCAACACTCCACATGAGACATTTACTCACTCATGGATACAGAAACAGATAGTAACGTGATAGAGTTGATCCTTAGCAGAGTAACCAGTAATGCATAATTTTTCCTTTCTGTTTAAATTTTTACTAACTCTTTGTTTACGTTGGTGAGGCAAACCATCTTTGAGTTCATTACATTTTTTTTTATAAATAAAACATGTTAAGAGGAAAAGAAGAAGTGAAACCACTAAATGTTGGTTCAGTTTTCATCCATTTCTATAAACCAAGGAGAATGTTAGACTCTGTGAACTATGTTGTATAATTAAACTTTCTCATTAATCCTTGTTGAAGTCTTGATTTTCCAACATCTCCATGGAATATTGATGTCTTATTTTGTGGGCTTGCTTATACGTCAGGTTGTGATAGTGATAAAGGTCCGGGCGTTTAGTTTTTAGAATTAGGGGGAGATAGATAGATAGATACCAGACTGACCACTGTAAACAATGATAGTGACAACCAATGGAACTGTTACGTTGACAGTTAACAAATTTATTTTATGTGCGAGTTCTGCTAACTTATATGCTTTACCCCTGCAGGAACTCGCATTACCATGATAGTGCTCCTAATCTTGATGTCATCAACCTATTATTGGGCATGGTAAAAATTCTATGCTTGATCCCCCTGGTTTGGTGGTTTTTGTAATGTCACTCAGTTGTTTCTGATATTCACCTTGCTTGTTCCCTTTCTTTTTCTGTTAGGATGGTCTTGAAGATGAATTGGATGTTGACGATAGCCACATGGCTTTATTTAACTGCTCGCCTCCAACGCGCACAAACAACCCATTAGTTCATGATGTACAGTTTACTCACCAAATTACAATGATTAGTTCACCAACTCGAAATACACAAGGAGGAGCAAAGCATTCCTCAGCAAGGTTGGAGGACAACTCCAATAATAATAATGCTTCTGATAAGCCAATGAGAAGAATCGTGGGCTTCAACAACGGAGGTTCAAAGTCCCACTGCATTTCTGCTTTTGCCTAATTTGCAAGAAGCAGAAAGGGTTTGGCTGGTGAGAAGTCCCGTGCCGTCATAATCCATGAATAGTTTAGGGCTATTAGTTTGTACCTCTAACCCCTTTCCTGAATGGCGAAATATGTCAATGTATGTGAGTGTCTTGTGTATATATAGCTGCAGTTTCGGCTTCAAGTTTATTTGTATTGTGTAGTTCCAAGTCCGGAGTGAGTAGATTATTTGGTGGTTCCAGAGACTGGAAAGTGAGGGTTTGGCATAAGTTTGTGAAGTTGTATATGAAGGTTGGATTTTGAATAAAGTTGTAGCAATTTGGTTAATATCTTGACATTATGTTTTGGTTTGGGGAAATTGGAAGTAGCTGCACCTATCCAACAACCAGAAGCCTATGAATTGTTAGCACAGGGAGGGAAGTAACCGAACACAGAGCATACAAAGAGGTCAACTGGAAAAGAAACACTAGTTTGATAACCAACTCCTTTTTCTGGTCTTTATATGTACATTCAATGTGCAAGTAAAGATAAACAGAAGCGAAGGAGATGAAGTTGCAGACATTGTTTGGCATAGCAGTACTGGCAGTAGCGGCTATGTTGTTTCCACAAGGAGGAGCTCAGGACACGGCATGCTTGAAACAGCTAGTCCCTTGCCTGAACTACCTCAATGGAACCCAGGATCCGCCATCCAGTTGCTGCGATCCATTGAAATCGGTGATAAAGTCGAACCCAAAATGTTTGTGCAGCCTGATCAGCAACAAGGTAGCCAGTAAAGCTGAGCAGGCCGGTATTGATGTGAGCAAGGCTCAGGAACTTCCTGGGAGATGTGGAGAGCATGTCAGCCCCATCGCCTGCATTTCAGGTTCCAAGGATGCGGTTCAAAACTCTGCAAGTTTCAATGGAGTTGGAGCTGTTATGGCTTTGTCACTGGTTTTTTAATTGTTTTGTTGTTTTAAGGAGCCAACTGTGTGTGTGTTGTTTCAATTGAATTGATATATTTTTAATATTAAGTTGATAAAAGTAAAAAATACATATGAACTAATATGTGTGGACCCCAGCGAGGCCTAGAACCTGTTATTATTATTATTATTATTATTATTATTATTATTCCTAATTACGCAATTAGGGAAAGACATACCCACAAATACAACTGATTAATACATTATCCTGTAGTGAGTAGTATAGTCTAGTCTAGTGGAGTGTACCATTTTCATTTCTCTGTACAAATCCTCCATTTCTTCAACCTTAGGCTCTGCAACTCCCAACCCAAAACCCTCTCTCCCTCCAACCATGCCTTCTCTCTTCTCCGTTCCCGACACTTCCGCGCCTCCATTCTTGAGCCTCAGCTTCGCTCCCAAGCTCCGGACCCTCTTCCACGTCACCACTCTCTGCCCCTACCGTCGCAAGACCAGGCCCTCGCTCCCCCTCATCAATGCCGTCTCCACCGCAGCCAAACTGGGGCGC
Organism: California macrophylla; assembly: GCA_036898065.1. Lineage (NCBI taxonomy): Eukaryota > Viridiplantae > Streptophyta > Magnoliopsida > Geraniales > Geraniaceae > California > California macrophylla. Next base: position 7,905 of record JAYMTO010000282.1, on the reverse strand, counting down.
CCGAAGCGGAAGGGCGGTGAGGACATCATTTCGTTCGTGAACGAGAGAATCCTCCGCGACTACGGCAAGAGGGAGACCGCCGGGCCCGCCATGGACTCCGACGAGGCCGAGATGTACATGCGGGTGGTGAAGGAGCAGCAGCAGAGGGGGTTGCAGAAGCTGAAAGGTGATAGGGAAAAAGGGGGCAAGTTCAGCTACAAGGTCGACCCCAACGCTCTCCGTCCCGGGGACTATGTGGTGCACAAGAAGGTGGGTGTTGGGAAGTTCGTCACCATCAAATTCGACACTCCCAAGGGCTCCTCCAAGCCGATTGAGTATGTGTTCATCGAGTACGCGGATGGGATGGCCAAGCTCCCTCTCAAGCAGGCATCTCGCTTGCTTTACCGATACAATCTGTAGGTTCTTCATCATCCACTTTTTTTTTTGCCTTTCATATGCTTGAATGTTTTGTCATTGAATTTGCTCATCTGGGTGTCTGACATTAATTTTGTTCATTCTCGAAGATTAAACCGAATTACCCGAGAACTGATAAGGAAGCAGAAATTTATCCATGAATCTATTTGCATGGTGTTACTAGATACTCTTATCTGCTAGACAGGGAGGACGTGGAAAAGGGGTTTTAACGAAGTTCCTTTTTAAATAAATACTTCTTTTTCGGAATAAGAAATAAGGATGGGAGTGAGAGATCCCCATTATTATGTTCGCATTAAAATGAATTCATTCACATTCACATTCTCATTCCCAAACCATAAACTCATACAAGCACAACCTTAACAATCATAAAATTAGACTAAACTGATGCCAAGATTCCAAAGCTCGGGATCGGCCAAAACTCGGCGAGGCAACAAATAAGGATTTTTAAATAGGGGAGATATTGGGAAGAAATCAGCAAAACTCGTTTTGTATTAATAAATATAATACATACATTAAAGACAAAAATAACGATATTGTATTCTTGACTTGTTGTGTTCCATCTTAATTCATGTTCTGTGAAATTTAATTGTATTTGAAAAGTGAACTGGATTTGGAATAGATAATATCTCTTTTCGTGTTCCTGTTATGCACAGATCTTCGAGTATACATTTTAGAATCATATATGAAAAACAATTGATCGATTTTCACTTATCGAACTCGGTGTTTATGTTCCATCGAGAACTTGGGGGAGTACATGTCCACCGAGAACTCACGGATTTTTCGGGGAGTTTGGCCGATTTTCAGAACACTGCTAATATAGAAATTACTAGTTTTGTTCAGGTCTTGGGTTTTCGTGCATGCCTATGGTTGTATCATATGTTGTTCTTTTGATTTAATATATCAGTGTTGTGGTTTACTCATCTTTCCAGCCCAAATGAAACAAGACGCCCTCGGGCATTGAGCAAATTGAATGACACTACCGCATGGGAAAAGAAGAAAACAAAAGGAAGGTATATGATTCAGAAAATGATTGTTGATTTGATGGAGCTGTATTTACGTAGATTGAAACAGAAAAGGCCTCCTTATCCAAAGAGTAGTGCCATGGCTGAATTTGCATCTCAGTTTGCTTATGAGCCCACTCCAGACCAGAAACAGGTATTATTACAGTTTTTCTGATGAAGTGCATCATTAATGACAGGTGTAGGGGTGAGAAGATTTAAATCAGCATTTTAAAACCTAATTGTTAGATTCTTTTTTGTTTTTTTATCAATCTCCTTTTCAGTGCTCTTGAATTCTATACTCCTATCTTAAAAATAAGTGTCAATACTTTCCTAAACTGGATTTCCCAAAATAACTGTTCACTTTCCATTTTAGTTATTAAGCATATATTATCAAACTGGATTTATTAGGAGGAGTAGCTATCTTAATGCTCTCCAATCCGATAAACAGAACCGGATTCGTGGATGGAACTGTACTAAAACCAATGCAATGCCATTGTTAAATCATGGCTAATCAAGGCAATCTGCAAAGAATTCCAAGCCAGTACTTCTCATACTGATACTGCCTATGAAATATGACATGATTATGAGAGGCAGTTCACACATGGAAGTAGACCAAGAGTATGTGAACTAAAGTGTTCTTTTTCAGCAAGAAAAATTAGGAGAATTTTTTTCAGTTGGTACGAGTTAGGATCAGTAGGTAGGTATAACTTTGGATATTGCCTTTGTGCAAAGTTAAACACTAAAATTCGAATGCTTAATTTTGCAAATAGTGGGATGGAACACTTATTTTGGGACAGAAGGAGTATATTTTTTGTCCTTATCCTGTAACTAAATATTATAATAGGCATTCTGAGTTTTATACAAATTGTGATTGCAGGCTTTCATTGATGTTGAGAGGGACTTGACAGAGAGAGAAACGCCAATGGACCGATTAATTTGTGGAGATGTTGGGTTTGGCAAGACTGAAGTTGCATTACGTGCCATCTTCTGTGTAGTTTCAGCAGGGAAGCAAGCTATGGTTTTAGCACCTACAATTGTTTTGGCCAAACAACATTTTAATGTTATGTCAGAGAGATTTTCTGTGTATCCTAATATCAGAGTTGGATTGCTGAGCAGGTTTCAGGTAAGTGAAGCTAATCAATCCGTTAAACTTCTTTGTTTATTTCTGAATAATGATATTTTCTGTTGTGACCGAATTTTTGTGTCTGAACATCAAATGCCATCTAGACGTCTTTGCATGCACTGGTCGATTCTTAATATTCACTACTAGTAGGTATCGTGGGAGGGGATGGGGGTACATAAATCATGATTTCACTGCTCAAGTATATGAAAGTATTACGAAATCATGAATAGGTGCTACTTTTACAAGTCAACTAACAAGTTACCACATGTAGACTAAAGCAGAGAAAGATGAAAATCTGGCCATGATTAAAAGTGGTGAACTGGACATTATCGTTGGGACCCACTCACTTCTAGGAGACCGTGTTGGGTACAACAATTTAGGTCTTCTTGTGGTTGATGAGGAACAGGTTCGGCTCATAACTTGTTTTGCTGTTAACTACAATAAATTCCTTCTTTCTAACCTGCATTATTTGGTTTTAACTGATACGGAATGAATTTATGCTTCACAGAGGTTTGGTGTCAAACAGAAGGAGAAGATTGCTTCATTTAAGACTTCAGTTGATGTCCTTACTCTTTCTGCTACACCTATCCCACGAACTCTTTATCTTGCATTGACTGGATTTCGTGATGCTAGGTAATCTGCCGACTTCAGCCTTAATTCTTAGTGGAAGTATAATTATTTTTGGTACCAAGTGCTATTACATCCAAGTTGTCTATAGCCCAGTATTATTGTTCTTTCATGATGACTTTTTCTATTTTCAGTTTAATTACAACTCCACCACCGGAGAGAGTTCCTATTAAAACACATCTTTTAGCATATACAAAAGATAGAGTACTATCAGCTGTCAAGTATGAGCTAGACCGTGATGGCCAGGTGTTCTTTGTTTTGCCACGGATTAAAGGTAAGTGCATAAACTTGTCACTTTTTCCGTCATTTTTAGAGTAATATTTTTTACTTTGATCACTATCTTTACCTTCAACATGTGTTTTCTCCTTCCCATTTTCTATTGGTTGATAAATTTTCACTGATGTCATTGCCTGAGTTGTAGAATTATCTTATGTTATTTATGGGGTATGGTTCAGTAGATGCTCTTTATTTTCCTCTATAATTTTGCTGTGTAGGTTGTGGAAGGAAAGATAACTCACTAATGTCTATACTTCTAAGCTTTTTTTAGCCTTTCTGTACTGATTTTTAACTGGGTTTCACTACAACATTACCCAACAGGTCTCGAAGAAGTTATGGAATTTCTGAAGTATTCATTCCCAGATGTTGAAATAGCCATTGCACATGGACAGGTAGCTTACAGGGACTATGCAGTTTGCCCATACACTTCATGTCTTTGTTTCCTGTTGAGTGGCTATTTTCTTGTTGGTCGTACTCATGTTATCATTCATGCTCCTTTGGCAGCAACATTCAAAGGAACTTGAGGAAACTATGGATAATTTTGCACAAGGAAAAATTAAGATTCTAATATGCACAAATATTGTAGAAAGTGGGCTTGACATTCAAAATGCTAATACAATCATTATTCAAGATGTTCCGTACTTTGGCCTGGCACAATTGTATCAGGTATTCTTTTTCCTCTTAAATTGTGAAGTGGTGTATTATGGGAGCTTATTTCGGAAATCTTTTGTTAGATATTTATTTAGTTGGAGACAAAGAATTCATTATGCTTTTCTTATTTCTCATCACAACTAATTTTGTATGCATCAGAATACCTCCATGGAGTTGGTTTTTTGTTCATGAAAGTAGAGAGTGAAATTATCTCTGCACATGTTCAACATTCTAATAATCTTTTATTGCAACAGTTGCGTGGAAGGGTTGGGCGAGCTGATAGGGAAGCTCATGCATATTTATTTTACCAGGACAAGTCAATTTTGTCTGAAGAAGCACTAGTATGTTTATTTATATTGTCTTTAATTTTACTTGTAACAATGGTTCTTCCAGATCCTCACATATAAAAATGTGATGTGTACCCAATCTCTGTTCTTTTTGCATTTCTATTTCTCAAAGATTCTTCCAACTGCTTTCTATCGTTATATCTTCATTCTAGAACACTTGTTTGCATGTAGTTTTGAGATATGCATAAATCTTTTATTGGTTGAAATAATATTGACATGGTTGTGATTGAACTAACTTTAGGAAAGGCTTGCAGCCATGGAGGAATGCTGCGAACTTGGCCAAGGTTTCCAATTAGCAGAACGAGACATGGGGATTAGAGGCTTCGGTGCTATCTTTGGTGAGCAACAGACAGGTGATGTTGCAAACGTAGGGATTGATCTCTTCTTTGAAATGCTTTTCGAGAGCTTGTCCAAGGTGAGTTTTTTGTCCAAGATCTACCTTATGTTACACAATTTTCCTGAGAAACATATTTTAGCTGTGTGGATAATTAGTATTTTCTTGCTGCCTGATTTAATGCCTCTTATCCATTTGCATCCTTCTTTAGAATGCTTTGCCATCTAAGCTTGAAACACAATTTGACTTTAAGATACAATACAACTTTTCAGTATCTAAACAGGAAGCAATTTGTGTGCTTGTTTTTGTGATGTTACTTATGTGCCTAGCATCTCTCTGCTTATACAATATTTTTTGCTGGTTGATCAGAGAATTCTATTTGTATTTTTTTGTCTTCATTATGCTTGGTTCCATTTATCCTACTTCAAATCAAATTTTCATGCTCTTCAATTTGGTTTCCAGGTTGAAGAACATCGTGTGGTTCCAGTTCCTTTCCAGTCAGTACAGGTACTTTTCTCCCTGAGGAATGAAGTCATGAAACATAAATAAAAAGATTTGATCCTGATATTTACTAATTGTACCTTGAACATTGTGGTTATGGCACATATGTCAATCTTGTTCTTTAGTTGATTGTTCTTTAGCTGAGATTGCAGTCATGATAATTCGTTGATAAATGTTTCAGTTTAGATCAGTTTCCCCAGAGAACTATTTTAGGCATCTTTCTGAAACAACCTTGGCCTGATGCTGACCAAAACCTTTTTCTGAGTCCTCTTGTATTTATCATCTGTCCCATTCTAACGGAGGCTTTTCTGAGGATAGGGTAGAATTTGTTTCCAGCATCTTTTTTTTCACATGAGGTTCACATACAGAACTACATCTGTGATTATCGTAGACGGTTGCGTTCTTTGGCTTTCTTCAGATGAAGATATGTCTGTTGCACTAGTCATAATACTCTGAACTGAAGGCATAGTCTTCCAGAATTTGGTTAGCATGTAATATTTAGAATGTGGCTGGCAAGAAGTTTGGTCAACTCATGTTTTTATTTGATGAGTGAAAATTTTGCAATACAATACTCTCTATCTGGTACGAAAGGAATTTGACAAATGGTCCCAAATCATATGATTTGGAAAGTCAAACTGAGATACATGTTATGATCTCACTACCCCTGCAAATGTTTTCACATAAAGCATGTAATCATCATATACGGAAGTCTCTTTGTCCAAAAGCATATTTAGGTTGAGCAAATACTTCTCCTCTGGTGTTGCATTTTACATCCAAACCAATGCTAGTTAAGAATAGGGTAAGGTACACTCATCTATATATATATTTTAATGTATACCTGTTTTTATGATATCCCATGCCAGATTGATATCAATGTAAACCCTCATCTCTCTTCTGAGTACATAAACTATCTGGAGAACCCCATGGAAACAATAAATGAAGCTGAGAAAGCTGCCGAGGAAGGCATATGGAGTCTGATGCAATTCACAGAGAATCTGCGCCGGCATCATGGGAAAGAGCCTTACTCCATGGAGGTTCTATTGAAGAAGCTATATGTTAGAAGGATGGCAGCGGATTTTGGGATTACCAGAATCTATAATTCAGGAAAGATGGTTGTCATGGAAACAAATATGAGCAAGAAGGTTTTCAAACTGATAACAGAGTCGATGGCATCTGAAACTAATCGGAAATCTTTGGTTTTTGAGGGAAACCAAATCAAGGTAAAAAAGAACTAATATTTCTTGCTTAAACGAAATTGTAATCTGTTTTCTTGCATTCCATTTCACTCTCCCATTTTTTCTCCTCACAGGCAGAACTCCTTCTGGAGCTACCAAGCGAACAACTTTTAAATTGGATCTTTCAATGCTTGGCTGAACTACATGCTTCACTTCCTGCCCTTATAAAGTACTAATTTTCCATTTCGGTATGACTCGTCAATCTCACTTGCTTTGGTTATAATGCACATCACTTGGTGGGTTTTGCTAAAATGGTTCGGAATCTCTCTCATCTCCTGTGCTGCTTCTGGGTTCTTCTTACCTCTATAGATCACATAAAGAAGCTGAAAATCAAAACAAGTAGATGCAACCAATAGACATTTAGAAGTATATTTATTCTGCAATTTCAGGGTCGGATCAGAACAAACCATGGCTATATTTCAAGGTACGCCACAACCTATTAGCCCTCAGTGTGCTTTTCTTTATTACCATGACAACTTCTGACTGGCCTTCTTTTGGATCCAAACCGGGTTCAATGTTGCAGATGCCAAATTGAAATTTTGATGATTCTTTGGTGGCCAAGACAATATCTATACTTAGCTGTATCAAAAGTAGATTGGTTATCACAAGCATGGATTTAGCATCTCTAGAATCTAGACAAAGTGAATATGAAGAGCAGTGTGATGCTCCACCTTCCTTGGAATTGTTAATCAGAAGTTTTCACATGATTCCAGAAAGAAAAGGCTCAGTATGGAGGTTTAAACATTTGACATATAGTTTCGAGAGAGTTAGCATGATTTATATTCTCATTAAACCCCTATTTCCCCCCACAAACACACTGGTATTGCTGTAATGAAGAAATGAAAGTTCCATTTTAATTCATACTGATTTTTCACATTTAGTTTCCTAGTTTTAAATTGAATTTTCTACATGATGGTCAAGCTTCAAGTTATGACAACTTCACGAAATACGAAATTACCTACACTTGTTGGTATCATCCCTTTATGACACTTCGTATTTTTCTTAGGGGTGACTGGTTGATATCACCCTTCTTATTACTTTCAGGGAGAATTACGCATTCTTAGAGCATCTGCGGTGGATCCACATCGTGGATGATTTGCGATATCTAATACAATGCAACGCCGGTTTTACCAAAATAATATCATTAATGGAGTTTAGTTAGCTCGATATAGGTGATTAAATCGCCGATCAATGACTCTCTAATAGCTACTCTATAACTTTCTTACAAATTCATCTATTTTCTTTTCATTTCATGCACAACAACAATATTTCTTCTTCTATTTTTTTCCAAACACCATTCGTTACTCACCAACCATCAATTCTCATATCTAAAAAATAGCGAACACAATGATTTCGATCCTTTATTTTTTAATTATTCATAAATTTTTGATTCACA
>JAYMTO010000281.1:0-13671 GCA_036898065.1 California macrophylla | reverse complement strand
CCAATTGTCAAATGAATAAAAGAAAACAAATTCACATGGTAATATGTTGATGAATAATAACCCCATGACCTACATCATAAAAAAGGTCAAGGGGGAAAGAGTGGGTTAGTTCTAGTTACAGAGAGTCAACACTTACGGATAACTTTTTAGCTAGTATACTAATCCTTTTTATGTACTGAGCCTCTGGTAAGCTAGAGCTCATACTATTACCAATTTCAAAAAGAAACCTAAAGATGGCTGACAAAAGATCGTACTTACCTGAGTTTCAAAGATCCCAATGACACTACGGTCAACTAAGAACTTCCGTAGTTGAGTTGCAATCAGCTCAACTGCTTTGTGAACACCTGCAGACTCTCCTTGTACCTCAACTATACTATCATCTTGCAATGCAAACAGAGGAAGGTGCTCTGCAGTATATATCATTTCAATCAAATGATCAACACGATATAATAAAATATATAGCATAAATAAAGAAGTGTGGTACAAGCATATGGGATTCTGAAAGTTTATTGTCAGAGTAATCAACATATCTAGATTCTGCTCAACCCAATGAAGAAAATAAATGCAGTGCTTAACTGCAAGCATGCTATCAAATTTTCATGCACAAAAATATTAATATGAGTGGGCAGCACACTGCACAAGTCTTCCACCGTTCTGGAGAGGGCCATTTTATTAATGACAGTAATGATGATAATATGGCAGCAGGATTTGTATGGATAAAAGGACCAAAACAATTTGTGGTAGAGGATGATTATTAATAAGGTAAACAGAATGCAGAATTCAAACAAGAAAACTCAGAATTCATATGGAGGTTTTATACGAATACCTGATCCAAGCACTCGTATGGTGCAACCAGAAGAATCTTGAATAGTTTTTATAGTAGCTCCATGCTTCCCAATCAAACTTCCAGCTTGAGTATCTGCAACTAGAAGCCTTGTAATAACTGTGCCACCTGCACCTGATGCAGCGTGTGCAGGATCATTGTCTACGTCAACAATACGCTTATGAACTCTAAGCAAACCATCCATAGCTGGTGGAATAGCGACATCAGGCTCTTCTTTTGCAGAAACCATAACCTAAGAGGCCAAAAAGAAGAGAAGAAAATTAAGAAAAGAGGAAAGTTAGAGAATCTTACTCATTTAGATCCACAGAACAAAGAGAGAAACAAACCTATTTGACAGCACAATGATGACACACTACAAATATATCCTAAAACCTGTCTGTGCATCAGTTTGTGCACAAACCATACAATTTATACAGAACCAATACATACACTGACAAGATAAACACACTTTCAAAGTTTTGCAAGTTTTCTGTAAGTATTCTGCATTTGTAGAAAGAAGAAATTTAGTTTGATCTGAAAGAACAACCTAAGCACAACTTCCGGCAGACAATCTAAAAGGTTAGAGTTACATTCCCCAAGTCTTGACATGGTTCACATATTATTGTGTTACTGGATTTTTGGTCATGTTTTAGGCAAGCTATCATCTCATATTCTGAACTCCGTTGCATTTGTTTAGGGCTATGTGGAACAAATTTATAAATGTATTTTTATTGATGTCATAACATTGATGCCAATTATGATAGTTCCGATACAAACAGTTATCAATCTTTGGCAAGACACCGATGGACCAAGTTCTGAAGTTACCAGATATCAAAGCTTCTTGGAGCCAATATCCGCACAAGGTATTTCTGATTGTTAAGTCAAAGGAACTTTCAGCAATTGTGAAGCTCAATGCTAATCCCTGCAACCTGGATCTTTCTTCTATTTTGGAGCCACTTTGATCATACAATTGATGCTTTAAATTTGTTGAGAACCTGCATACACATTATGGTTATTTTGACGAACACACGCTCTTCTTAGTATGTGATGTAAGTTGATATTTTCACTTTTATGTTTTATCATTCTTTAATTATTTTTTGTGTACCAGGAATTTTTAATTATAGATTGAACTTGCTTTATTTCAAATGATGCTCTTCACCCGTTGAATTGTTTTACTATGACCTATTTAACAATGTATTGATTTGTTTTAGTGAGAAGCTTCTACCAAAATAGTTTATGAACTAAAAGAGCGACAACATATAGCTTCCGTTATTCCGACCAATAAAAGCACATACAATTTAAGATATGACATTTATAGAAATCATTCAGGGACCTCTCACAATTGACTGCAGATACCATGAAGATCATATAAATCAACACAAAGTTCATTTCCACCAAATCATTGACAGGTCAATATGATGCATTAGGAATTTACAAAAGAAACAACATAAGCGAACACAAGAGACCAAAAAAAGAAACAAGGCATTAAGTATTGGCCCTGAGAAAATAAGTTCATAGTCTAACCAACGAGGCCACTTGCACAATAAACTCATCTATATACAGATATGCATTAGCAATAAAAATATGAGAAGTGAACTTACTGCTCTTTCGGTGGTGCCCGGAGGACCATCTAGAATTTTGATCCGAGCCTTTGTCTCCTCGGTAAGTTTTTTAATAAACTCCCCCTTCCGGCCAATAATACCGCCAACCTTTTGTGCAGGAACCAACATCCGGAACACATTCTCTCCAGGCCACCCAGGCCATCTTTTTCCTTCACCTTCACCTGCAACTTCAATCCCACCATTACCTCCACTTGCAACTCCAACTTCACCCTCAACTTCAACCTCACCTTCAACCTCAACCCCTACTTCTACCTCATCATCAATTCCACCTTCAACCTCATCCTCAATTCCACCTTCAACCTCATCCACAATTCCACCTTCAACTTCACCTTCAGCTCCAAGCACACCTCCATTATCACCTTCAATTCCAACTTCACCTCCACCCACAAGTGTCTCGCTATCTAAAACCTGTTTCTCTGGAGACTGAGAGGTCTTAGGCTCAGGCATATCACCTGCCTCTATCTGTTCATCAAATTCTTCCCCAGACATACTAGGAGTTTGTTTCCTGAGTACAAACAAGAACAATTAGTGCATACACAATACATGAGCAAAGACCATATACCAATTGACACAGAAAATCAGAAACCACATAAGTCGCATGATTTCATGGATTTTAATATGAACACCAATATCTCAACGGAATGGAGTAGACATCAAATCCAAGTTCAGCTGAAATGAGAAAACGAACCCTAAAATCCACCAACAGACCAATCCTCACCCGGCTAAAAGAAAACAATGGATACTTGATAGCAGCACAGATAACTATAATCTGTACATACACGCATACGAAACCCTAAAATCCATCAAAACCAGAGTCCAATTAAAACAATTCTACGAATTGTATTAACTTACCGATTCAAATTCAATAAACTATAGAAGAAACGAAGGAGGAGGACAATCTGAAGCTCGAGCTGAGGCTAGGTCACGCCTAAACTAGGTCGAGTCTAGTTCGAGAGAGAGTGTGTGTGTGTGTGTGCTGTGCTCCAGAGCGAGAGAGGAGGGTTTTGGTTAAGTTCCGATATTTACCGCCCAAGGTCGCTGTAACTGCTACCAATCACATCCCGCCAACTCAGCAGAAGAATTATTTATCTATTTCCCGTGGGCTTGACCCATTGGTCCAATTAAATCTTATTGGGCTCGCCTGCGCCCACAACAATAATAAATTTGTTCATTTGGACCTATTTGTCTTTTTGAAAGGCATTTGAACCTATTTGTTAAAACATTTTATTATAGTTAAACCTTGGCTCTAAATTGATATTATTTTATCTATAAAACATAGCGCAAATATAGATATTAATATGATTCATACGTGATAACTTATGTGTGTTTCGGAGTTTTGAAAGGAACTACGCAGCAACTTCAGAGTATAGCAGTCCATTTTCGTGTGTCAGGGGAGGAGGTGTCTCAAAAAGGATGATTTTGAACGAACTATGCAAGAAGAATTGCAAGGGTGACTTGGGATTTCTTGATATGGAAGCCTTTGACAGGGGGATATTAGGGAATAAGTTTTCGATTGTCTGATGACATGGGTGCTTCACGGTAAGTACTTTATGAATATCAATATTTAGGATGTCGAAGATATATCGAGGCAGTCAACAATCTGGAGTAGTATTTTGTGGGCATGAGACTTGGTGATCGAGCATGTAGGATACCTGGATTCCTTCCAATCCAGGATTCCAACCTATTACTGTGCTCTCTACTTTACTATAGAACATTCATATCTGTGACCTTATGGGGCATGATGGATGTTGGGATAGAGGGAAGTTAGACCGGTACATATGGTCAGTGGACATGGAGGCGATTTTCCATATTTATCGGGAAATGACTCAGAGATAGGCTATATGGTGTTGGGTGTTGGACCAACTAGGTGTCTACTCAGTCAAGTCAGGGTATATTGTGGAGGAATAGAGAGCCAGGGACTTATGGGCGAGGGTATGGAGTTTACAAGCGTCACTTAAGATCCAGGGGTGCTCAGCGTTCTCGAGGATTGCATGTTAGATGGGTGGCTCCGTTTGTGGGCATGCTGAATCTAAATGTGAATGCAAGCATCAGAGCAGATGGAGTCTGATTGAGGATGGTAGCGCGAGATCATTCAGGGAGAGTTTTAGGGGCCATAGTTTCTTTTCATGTGAAGAGCTTCTTGTCCCATGTGAGAAAATGTATGTGGTCCGGACTGACGTGGAGTAGTGCTTGGAGCGGGATTGTGATGTGGCTTTAGTATAGTCAGATGCTCCGAATGTGGCCGGGGCTATCTTAGATGAACAATTTAAAGTTCTATAAGGTGTGATTGTTGAAGACATATGGTCCTCGATTTCAAGTTTATGTAATGTTGCAATCAGGGTTGTGTCTAGATATAACAATGGTGTAGTGCATAGCTTACTAAGCTTGGTTGTTCTTTTGATGTTGATGTGGAATGAAGACATGTGGTTACAAAAATTGTTGATCTTATTGTATATTTTGGATCTTGAGTAATAAAAAATTCCCTCTTTCAAAAACAAATATTGTTAAGGCGTTTGAATCCATTCAAGTCACAACAACAAATATGATTAATAGAGAAAATCTTCTAGGGACAGATTCAAAAAATAAACTTTCTAAACAAAATAAAATAAAATTTTGTATCACCAGTTTATAATGATCTAATAAACAAAATAAAAATAACATGTGCAAGAACATGCATGGTCCAAATGTTTGTCTCACCTTTGTCCATCATCTCCGAAACAAATATAACTTTAATCTGCAGAACAAAAAGCAGACCAATAGAATGTGTTCCTTTCCTTCTCTTCATCATCATCCATCACAGCTTCAATTCACAAGAAACTTTGCCATTTTACCAGGAAAATTCAGCAATCATGCATATCAGTAAGCCTTCATATGACGAATCCTGATCTTAAGGAGTCATGATCTTTTCATTCTTTTTCCATATAATCACGCATCCATGAAAACAAAAACAGCCATTTCAATATCAACGACAACATATGACAGATAGATTATCAAATATGATTGATTACCTCTATTTGAACTGCAGATCATTGCATCGGCACCGGCAGACCCGCCATCACGAACATCATGATGGCCTCGTCCGTTGGATTCATCGTAGCGGCTACAATGCATCTTCATCTCAAGAACCTCAAGGTTAGGAAAATCATGCCCCGAGTGAGATTGTCAAGATCAGGCCGGGCTGAGAAGCTGGAAAGGTTCTCCCATTATGTTGGTAATGATATGATCCACGTCACTCGTAATGCATACCCTTTTTTCGATATTTTCTTTGTCCACCCACTTTTTTTCCTTGGATGCAGCCAGACAAATGGGATTCAATGACAAAAAGGAATGTCCACAGCTCTGCAAGTTGGCAGCTGAATACATCAGAAAATTCGAGGGATTCGAGAATGATATCTACACCTTCTTCTCCAACGAACCAAATGCCGATTCCCTCTTTGTAAAGCTCGTGGAAGAGTTCGAGAGATGCATCCTCAGCTATTTCGGCTTCCACTGGAAACAAACGGATTTTATGATCACACAGGTAATTGCAATATATCTAAGATTAAATTGCAGCAAGAACATGAAATGTCATGGAGATGATGCACGAAAATGAGATGCGATATGTAATTTCAGGTGTTGAGTTCCGATGAGCCCAAAAGGAAGCTCAAAAACATTGTCATGGCAGCAACCAGGTAAAAGGAAAATTAGGGAACTCTTAATCAAAGCATAATCAAATCGAAACAGTCATTTTGACAATTACTAACAGAACATATATATGTACTAACAATTATTGTTGGTTCCAAATAAACAGAACCATGCAAGAACATAATTGAAAAGGTCCCATTTTTCTTTTATTTTCTGTCTCTTCCTCTGGTGCAGGGAACAGAGATTTGAGCGGGTGACAAAGAACCTGAAGGTAGCTAGAGTTTTCACTACGCTCGTGGAGGAGATGAAAGCAATGGGACTATCATCACTTGATGAATCAGAGTGCACGGAGGTAATGGCTCCTATGGCTCACTGTGACAGAAGTCCAGTTCTCCTCTTCATGGGTGGTGGCATGGGAGCCGGCAAGAGCACCGTGCTCAAGGAAATACTTAAAGAGTAAGTACAATTTTTATACACAAGTTGCATACAATCTCTGAACCATGAAATGGTGCTAAAAAAATTGTTCAAAGAGAGGGGGAGCAGATGGGAACGAATAGTATGGAAATTTGGACACCAAATACATGGCTGAATATGAAGCCAAAAATCTTTGTATGCATAAAACCACATTCATGCTTCAAAGTTTACAAGTTAAAACATTTAACAGCAACAATATCAAGTGGTAACTTTCAATTCAGAAAAGAAATCTTTTTTGACAGAATATTTACGCCCAGAAGTATGTATATAGCTACGCAAGTGAAAAAGTGTGTATCAAAGTGACTTACATTGATGGTTTGAATTGGAACAGACCATTCTGGGCAGGAGCGGGAGCCACTGCAGTAGTGATTGAGGCCGATGCCTTCAAAGAATCAGATGTTATTTACAAAGCCCTTAGCTCACACGGTCATCTTGACATGCTCCAGACTGCTGAACTGGTGAGCTTTTTGCTCCTAACATAAGCAGCAAAAGCACGCCTTTGTTGATGAAGTGTCTCTTATCCCTTGAAATTGCTTTAGCTGCATCACTGAGTAAGAATCTTAAATACAAGTTAGTAAGAACATTTTGCAACTTATGTTACAGACTTAAGCAAGAAACCACCACATTAAGCAAGTCATATGTGGGGGTGGCTAAGGTTCATTCTTCACCATGCTAATTATAAGCCTTAACAAATTCAGAGAACATCTTTACATCCTTATATATACATGTCTATCCTCCACGTGATCTCTTCTTTATAATCCATGTTTTGGGTTTTATGTAAGATTCTATAACTCTTGATCATCTATTATCATTTTAAAAATAAAATAGTACCCCACATGGATTCTGGCTCCTACAGTTCCATAAATCAAACTTCTCCTCGTGAAATCAATGTGCATTCTTCAAATCAAAATAAATATCACTAACAACCATAATCCAAATATATACAATGTAAATCTGGATTAGTATATATAAGGTATACAGAGGTTAAGTTAAAATTCTTATAAACATACCTAATATGTGGTCTGATCAAAAACTCCCTCTTTGATTTCCTCACAAGTTACTAGGGCGGGATTCCATCTCCACCATGATCCATTAATAGCTGATAAATGTAGATGAATCTTCGGGAGTTAATACTCTACCTTCATTCTTGTACACTACCTGTTCTTTGCTTTTAGCTTCTATAGTCTTGCTGCTCTTATGCTGTTAATTGAAGCATCCTATACTTTTACCAATCAGATATGTGAACCCAACAAAGTGATTTCAAACAGAAACAGTACATCTAACAGACCAATGAGTTACTTGAAACAGGTGCACCAATCATCTACAGATGCAGCATCATCTCTTCTGGTCACAGCACTCAATGAAGGACGGGATGTGATCATGGATGGCACTCTCTCCTGGGTACCATTTGTAGTACAGACCATAACAATGGCAAGAAACGTCCATCGCAGGCGTTACCGCATGGGACCTGGTTACAAGGTTGCTGATAATGGGGTTATAACTGAGAAGTACTGGGAACTGATTGCTGGAGATGAAATAGAAAAGGTTGAAGGCAAAAAGAGAAAACCATATAGGATAGAGCTGGTAGGAGTTCTATGTGACGCTTATTTAGCTGTTGTTAGAGGCATAAGGTATGTTACAGACTAATAACAACACTTACTGGTAATATGCTAGTCCTGTTATTCTACAGCAAGAAAAATTTCAGATATTTATGGTTTAAAGTGCATGTTTTGAGTTTTTTGCAGGAGAGCTATTATTTGTAGAAGAGCAGTACGAGTACAATCACAATTAAGATCCCACAAAAGATTTGCAAATGCGTTTCTAACATACTGCAATCTGGTTGACAATGCCAGGCTATACTGTACCAATGCTTTGGAAGGCCCCCCTAAGGTACATATTATCTTTCTCCTCTCCTCCCCTTCATTCACATTCATGACTTCCTAAGACTCGTGATCGATTAAAAAGAAGCACATAATGGTAATCTTATATCAAATTTATACTCCTAAATGTGGGTGCAAACTATTAAAATACAAATCATGTAACCTAGTGATTCAAAGTTCAGAATCTGATATGTACAGCACTACAGCTAGACTTGTAAACCAGAAACGTTCTCACTACTGTAAAATGAATGGTATTTGCTTGACTGTGAATAGAGAACAATCAACATATTTGATACTTACAAAATGGTGTTGTGAAGTTGATAGGATGGAAAGACAAAGACAAGACTTTGCTGGTTGATCCAGATGAAATACACTGCCTAAAAACAATAGGCAGGTTGAACGAGAATGCAAACTCCATCTATGAACTCTACAAACACCCAAACCCGGCTTGCAATGTTGGGTCAGTTTGGAAAGATATTGTACTGTCACCCTCAAGGTTAAACATTCAACAGGAGCTGAAGTATTCCATCCAGAAAGTTGAAAGTCAACATGAGCAAACAGGGCAATGATGTCTTGCAGACTTCACCAGACCACAGTCCTAAAGATGAAAGCTAATGTCAAATTTCTTTTGCTGTATTTGTGGCTAAAGATGTTTTCCTAGGACCTGTACTATTATGATATAATAGATTGTCTCTAGAACACTTTTTATTGACATAGCTCAGTTCAGATCATATAACGTGGAAATTGAGTTATTTTTCTAATAAATACGGAAGCATGTCTCAAATAATCATACTTGACATGTTCAAAATTGGAACTACAAATAAAGAATAAAGATGTAGTCTAAGAAAGCAAAAGCAAATGTTTTAAGTTTATCTCGTTTCAAATTCAATAGATGATTGAGAAAAAAATTATAGTGTACATTTTTCTCAGCTAATGAGTATACAATGAAAGACTTACCCCAAGCTTTGTAGGTATGTATCAGTATGTTGTTCGGCCTCTAGTTCAGACAGCACCAACAGCAACTGTTCATTTAAAGAAGAGTAAAGAAAAGGTTATTACGGACGAGTGACAAAACCTTCAGGAATAGTACACGAGAATTATGGGTTATTTAATGTTTCCTCTAACTTGCAATTTAATAAATATAAACGGTTAAATATCGCACAACTAACTCGATGATGTGTATTGATGGCTTTATGTAATTATTTACTGCACATTTCTCTCGAATCATAAATTGTGCGTCTGTACTAAAAGGAAAGCCGAACTTCAACATTGACATCAATATATCCATCAACTAACAGAAATAAGCATCATGACTTATAAATAAGAAAGAACTAAAAAGAGAAACATATAACTTAGATGAGTGAAGTAGCTTCAAATGTTTAAGAAAATACCAATATTATATCATTGATCAGTAGCCTGAAATTCACATCACATCAATCAGAATAAGGTTCTTGATTAGGCAGGAGGAAAAGAAGGGTCGTCTTCAAGATCCTTTCAAGCATGCAACACAAGTTTCCAATGCAATTGAACACCCCAAAAGCATAATCGCATGGAATGGCATGAGCAATTAAATTCCACTGAGTTCAGTCTAATTACAAGAGTCCTCCAGCAAACAATTTCAATTAGACTATCCCTGAGGAAACCGCTTAATTGCAACAATTAAAAGGCAAAGGAATCGCCAATTAACAGATATCAATGATTGAAATAGCATCCGCACTATTAAGTCCCACTGAAAGGAAACATTATAACCAAAACATGTTGGGACTTATAAATCCCTCAAAGAAAAAGATATAAAACGTGAATATGCACCTTAAAGCCATACTGGCCAATATGAATGTCAAGTGGATGCATAAACTGCTTTCACGTTTTCTTCAGTTTTATTTCCTTCAACTCCAGATTCAAAAGAAGACATAAACCTGTATCATATATCCTATAATTCATACATCTAGTATCACAGAACATTACAGAGATGAATATCTACTTGGTGACTATGCAGTATAGTCCTCCACTCACCCCAACATTAATAGAATAACAGTGTATCTGCTTGTCGTTTACAATCTTTTTGATCTACTTCATCTTCTTGCAACTATAAATAAATTTAGGTTTTCCATTGACCGCATCAACAACATTTCATACATTCACAAGCATCAAAAAATAAGTATGCACACAGCTCTGATTCTAGCAGCTTTAATAGACAGGCCAGATTCTGCCAACTCGAGGCAAAAGCATCTTTAAATGAGCATTTCCCATCAAGAGCAAAACCTTAATAGGTAAGTATCACACAGATTACACTTGCAATTTTCACTCATGAGAAAGCATTGCTCGAAGCAGTTTGCAGGTTACAAAGAGGAGGCTGTTCAGACATTACTCAATACAAGACTAAAACGACTATAAATGCAAAACCAATTTCTGAACCCAAATTTTGTAGCTACCAACAAGGTAATGCTATAAAATTCTACTTCCAATGGACATTTATAAGCTCCAGAACAAATGCATTATAAGAATTTAAGCTCCAGATGCCAAATTTGTGCTTGTGTTTCACCATTTTCAGTTCAAACGAGCAACCAAAAAATCCCTTTCGAATCCACATTTAGGTTTTATTCTCATCAATCTACTCAACAACGAGGCATTCACAGAACCAAACAAGGTATTGTCGCGAACCAGATTGAACAAAATTACCTTCGGAGAACCACCGAGCGATGCCTCAAAAGTTGAGTCAGTTCCCGCTGGAGCAAGCAACGAAGAGATTTTATGTGAGGTAAGGTAACCGAAATCAACGGTCAGAATTTGATCTCACCATTGCATTTGAGTGTGGACGAAGCATTGCTTTATTAAGTTCGGCTTCTATGCCACCTTCACCTTGTAACAACCGGTCACGGTGGTGGTGGGGCCATTTGAGCTCATGCAAGTTTTTACAGGTTTGCCATCGGCGCATGTACACTGCAATCGAATAACGTGCGCCGCCAGAGACGGTCAAAAGTCAAACCATTCTCATTGCTGCAATCGCAAAACATCATACGACAAACAAGCCTTACTTGCGCACTATTTAAAACTGAATTATACATACCTCTTGACATAAACAAAACTCTTCTCAATAGAAAAACATAAACAATAATATCTAAAAAAAGGTAAAAATCCAATGTTATATTTCATGGGCATACAAAAGTACAAATATACCCCCTGAGATAAACGTATCTACAACACTACCCCTAAAAAGACGACTCTCTAGGAATGCTTCTCACTTCTTTCCCTTCTTAGTGATAGCTTTCTTTGCCGGTGACTTAACGGTTTTGGCTGGCACCTTCTTCGGCGCGACGGCTTGCTTTGCGGATGCGGCTCTCCTCCCCGGCGTGGTCCGAGTTGAAGTCCTCGAAGCCTTAGCCAGTGGTACCTTCGGCTTGGCTGCGGCCTTGGGCTTCGGTGCGGCGGCTTTGGGCTTAGCAGCAGCCGGCTTTGCCTTAACCGGCGCGGCCTTCGGCTTAGCAACAGCCTTTGGCTTGGCAGCTGGCTTCGGCTTGGCAGCAGGTTTGGCCTTGACTGGCGCTTTGGCAGCTGGCTTAGCTGATTTCTTCTCCTTGGGCTTCACTGCAGCCTTGGCCTTCGGCTTTGCGGCGGCGGGGACAGGCTTCTTCTTTGCCGGTGCCGCAACGGCAGGCTTTGGCGCAGCTGACCTCGCCGGAGGGAGCTTGAAGGAGCCCTTAACCTTGACGAACTTCCCGGCGGATACGAGCTTCTTCAAATGGGAAAGCAGAAGCTTTTTGAAGTTCGCCGGAAGGTTCTTCTGCTTCTCCTCGATGAACTTGGTGATCGCGTATTGACTCGAGCCATTTCTCTCCTTCAGTGTGACAATCGCATCCTTGATCATCTGTAAAAAAAATTGCCAAACACGAATCAGATCTATAGAACAGACCTTTCGAATCTCAAACTCTATACAAAATATAGAAAAATCGGATCTCGGACAATCGTGTAAAATGTATATACCTCTTCATACGGAGGATGAGAAGGAGCGCTCTTGGCCTTCTTAGCAGGGGAAGCCTTCTTAGCCTTAGGCTCCTTGGTAGCCTTTTTAGCCTTAGGCTCCTTGGCAGCCTTCTTAGCCTTGCCGGACTTGGCCGCCGGTTTCTCAACGGCGGCGATTTCGGGAGCGATCTCGACTGGGACGGTGGGATCTTCGGATGCCATTGCAGAACCAGATATTGAGGACACTGAAACGATAAGAGAACAGATGTTTGATCGAAATTGCAAATTAGCTGTGAAAATTTTGATGAAATTGAGAAGCTTTAAATAGTCAAGTGCGTGCGCGATGATATCCGAAAGCTGAGTGCTGATTGGCGGAGAGGCCCAGTACGCGGATCGCTCCCTTTCTCGGGTTTAAATGTGAGCCGTTGGATGAAGCGCTGTCTATGGCTCAAAATGCAAGCTAAGGGGAATTTTGGAGGATTTGGGGTGATTGAGGCTAGTTTGGGTGTGCTTTTAAGCTGGATTAGAATGGGAATAACTCATGCTATACTTGGTGGATTTTGTTTAACTTTTTTCCATTTTGTATATTATTATGTGAGCTTGCTGTGAAGTATTTACGCGACTCGTGAGGCCTTGTAATTTGGGAGAAATTCAAGTTTGAAGCTTCAAAGGTCAGAATTAGGGTTTGCCATGATGTTATTGTGGTTCCAAGAGGATTTAGTACAATGCTTTGACCCAAATGGAAGCTTGTAGTGTTAGGTGATAGTAGACTAACGAATGAACATATTGATTCAAGAATCGCGAAAATCCGATAAGAATTGCATTCAAAATTTGTTAATAGAATAACGTTGAAGTTGAACATATTCTATAGAAATGTAACAAGTCATGATTGTATGAACAATATTTTTTTTTAAATGAAAGCTTAATTTTATATATATTTCAACGATCATCCAAATCAACAAATTACATACTCTCATGGACATTACATTGACAAGAGTAAGTTATACATCACTCTAGTGACAAAATAATGTACTGGTCATCATGCAATAAATGAGTTTTTGTGAACCTGAATTACCGAATTCCATGAGAATTTAATGTGTAACCATTAGCAACGTCAATCATTCAATTAAGCTAAGTCGGTTTCTAAAATGATTTTGTTTTGGAAATGAAAATGCAACTAAATATACAATCTAATTAAGCAAAAATATAATAAATACAATGAAATTCTAAGGGTGAGAGAACTTTTAGGGAAAACAGGATCATGTATGCGAGCTCAACTATTGAAATT
>JAYMTO010000280.1:0-13686 GCA_036898065.1 California macrophylla | reverse complement strand
AAGATGAGGGGCTCGAATTGCCTGATTTGCATCACTTCAAAGATGAGGGGCTCGAATTGCACCAAGTTGAAACTTCATGACACTTTTCTACTATTTCCCCTTGTTAATAAAACATACAGAATTATCATTATTCTTAAATATTATTACTAAAGTCCAAGCTCAAAACTAGAGGCCCAAGTACTAGCCCACTCATCATATAAATAACTTTAGGTGGCCCAAGTGGAGATGAGAAAATGCAGGACCCACGTTCACATAGAGATAAATGCTTGGTCAAATTTGCCCAACAGTGGTTGGCCCATATGGCTGCGGAAAAACTGCCAAAACATATATCGAATAGCTTAATAGAAGGCTGTGCTGTGAAGACCATTTCCAAACACAACACAAGACAACTCTCAGAACAGAAGAAGCTCACGGGTGTGGATCGGAAGAAGAAGACGAAGATCGGAGAGCAATGACGTTAGCACTTGTTCGTCACTGCAAGCTTTCTTCTCGCCGCTTTTCTTCACACTTGTTTCGCATGCAGCTTTCTCCTCCTCTCCTCTCTCGGCAGGTCTCTCTCTCTCATCTTATTTATGAACATCAATGTAAGATTGTCAATTCATATTTGTTGAAGATATTTCGTTTATTCATAATCCCGCTATCGTGTAATCACCATCTCACTTTACTGTATATGGATCACTGTCCCTGAGTGAGACTCGTTCACTCTTTTGTCTATCAAGCGATTGTGAATTCATGTTTGATTTGGGAATTTTGTTCATTCAGATTTTGTTTTATTCACTTTTATCGTTTTTAGCTGGGTTGAGATAAGATCGAGCTTTAATTGGAGTTGTTTTGTTATTTTAATTTGTATTTTCAGACATATTAATGAATTGGTTATGACTGTGATTCAGATGAGCATGGATGCAGGAAGCGTTGCAGCTCGGCTTAGTAGTTCAGGTCTGCTGCAGACCAAAGGTCTTATTGGGGGGAAATGGATTGATGCATATGATAAGAAGACTCTTCAGGTATAAAACAATGTTTTTGAATGCTCTTCCGTTGCTGTCAAATTGTATTTGTTCCACTGGACCTCTTGTCTTGACTTGGTTATGATCCGAGGATCGTAGTAAATCCTAAAGTATTCATATGATACATACATGCTACAACCTCTGTCTATTAAAGAAATATATGCACTCCATATGAGAAACTAAATGAACCCTTTTGCTTAGAAAGGCTACGCTAGGAATTAAATTGGTGTCTTTTCTTATTCTTTTTGTTATTACCCTTTGTTGATCGTTATTTTCCCATTTATCTTCTCCTTTTGTGCTGTTAGTTTCCTCCGACCAAGATTATATGTTTTCCGTGCTGTGGCAGGTTTCCAATCCTGCAACTGGTGACGCAATAGCAGATGTTGCATGCATGGGTGGACAGGAGACAAGGGATGCAATTTCTTCAGCTCATGAAGCATATGCTTGTATGTGTCTTCAAGCTGATTTACCTTTTTTTCTGATTGTTTGATTTTGCTAAAAATAACTTTTATCTGATAATTGAATTAAGTATCATTAGTATGTAAATGAGGTGTGTATACTACGTGCTGCTTAATATATGATGCCCTCTTTAAAGTCCATCGAGCCTTTAGCATAACCAATACAGTAGATTTGCAGTACCTAATATTTTCATCAAGTATACGTCTAGAGTTAGTTTTTTTTACTACTAGACATCATTCTCCAGTAATATTGAATGATACTTCCCAAGAGGAGGTCCCTCTATTCATGTATTGGGATCAATGAGACATTTTCAGAAGCACACAGTTCATGTTTAGTTGAACTTTCCCTGAAGTATGGTTATCAACAAGTCTAATGTAGATTGGGGTTGTGGGAAAACTTTAGTGCAAAATCCGTTAAGCTTCTGAAGTTAAGTTCACTATTTAATTTAAAATGTTTTTTTGCATTGCGCGTAGCTTGGAGCAAAGTCACTGCTGCTGAGAGGAGCAAATGTCTGCGGAAATGGTATACTTGCTTCTGGTGGTCTCTTTAAAGCATTTGTATTGTAATTTGCATGCCAACTTGATTAGTTATTACTGACCGGGATTGCCATGGTTGTTGCTGTACCAAAGTTGAGAATTGGAACATTCTTTAAGTTAGCAAAATTCATCTTATCATACAGTCTTGTACTTCTTTTGTTTGCTTGGTTTATAATGATAACTAATTATACTGTGGAATGTTGCCGTTGATTGATAAATTGTAATAAATAAAAGCAGTAAAGATGTGACTATTGGTTCCTAGTTTGGCCATCAGTAGTATACGGGTTGTTTCCCTTCTGACTTTTAATTTTGTCCCTCTGAGTGTCTTAAGGTTAAAATTCAGATTTTGGGTATATTTATATTTCCAAGGCTTGTATTTCTTTTATTGTAGCGAAAGCTGTTTTAATTAGTACGGAGTTATGCTATTTTGCATCTTATGCTGAAAGCCAAAATCTACCACAGTATAAAATTATATGTATCTATATTGGAAGGGAAAGAACGTAAAAGAACAATACTTGTTGTATTAGTATGGACGTAATACGATCAATTATCTCCACAGCTTTTGTGACTTAAAATCCGTCTTCCACTGTTGTGTTGTAATGTTGAAGAAGAATATACTCACTATCTCCATACTGCTCTTTGAATTTAAAGGTATGATCTACTTGTAGCACACAAAGAAGACCTTGGACAACTCATAACCTTAGAACAAGGAAAACCTCTAAACGAAGCCATTGGTGAGGTATCCTGTTTTTTCGCGTGCTTGAATAATCTGATGCTACAAGTTTGCCTCTGCATCATAGTATTCTTCGCTGTTGGTTATTAGCAACATCTGATAATATAAAATCAAATGACAGGTTGGCTATGGGGCTAGTTTCATTGAGTTCTATGCGGAGGAAGCCAAACGTATTTACGGTGACATAATTCCAGCTGCTCTAAATGACCGTTGGTTGTTTGTTTTGAAACAAGTGAGCTTAAGTTTCTTACATGTTTTAACTTTATATAGATGCATACGAGTTAATTACTGTACCAAACAATCCAATTTAAGGCCCTATTAATTGCTACAATGATGTGATGAGTAAAGAAACAAAGAGGTGAGGATTGTTTCCTAGGGGAAAAGACCTAGAGTAGTGATCCTTGATATTGTTTTGGTAAGTAGATTTTCTGGGGTAAAAAAATAATAGAAAATAATGAGCTATAGTTCCCCTCTACCCTTATTTCTTCTCCTAAGTCCCCACCCATATCTAAACAAACCGTTAAGGCCTGATTTTCAGTTTTTCCTCTCTTTACATGTACTACTATTCCTTCATGATTTCTCGGGCATGATTCCCTATGCCCAACATGAACTTGAGGTGTTTGGAGTGACAAGTGGCAAGATGGATAGAAATTGAAGGTAGCATAAGCATGACTGCAGTCTGCATCAAAGACAATTCTTAGGAAAATGCAGTATAACTGATACTGAAGAAGGGACAAAATGCTTATTTTACATCATGACATGGAGCAAAGAGCCACATAAAAGAAATGAATAGGCATCAACCACACCCACAGTTAGAAAGTAATAAAAGATTTTATAACCTATATGACCATTATGTCTGTACAAAATCTTCCAGTAGTGAACTGCTATAGCACTATGGGTCCCTATGAGCAGTCATATTTTGCTAAAATGATGAATGAAAAGGGGACCAAAAATTATGTATCATTTGCCAGTGTTTTTCTTTTTCTTGTCTTTAGACATTACTTCCATTGGCCAATTTACTCTTCACATTAGTTTCCACTACGTGATGATGTGTTATGCTATTTCATGTCACTTTCTGTACATTAATATGACCCCCGTAACTTCTGCAGCCTATAGGTGTTGTTGGTGCTATTACACCTTGGAACTTCCCCTTGGCTATGATCACTCGGAAGGTGTGTTTAATATTTAGATATCATTGACCAATCATTTAATTATATAAGGTGTTATTAAGAGCATAAAACCTGTTTCATGCTTGAACAATTTGCTCCAGATGATACAGACCATTTCTCACCTTTTCCTTTTTTTCTTCTCTAGGTTGGCCCTGCACTTGCTTGTGGTTGTACAGTTGTTATTAAACCTTCTGAGCTTACACCTCTTACGGCTCTAGCAGCTGCTGAGCTTGCTCTGCAAGCTGGAATACCACCGGTGACTCTTATTCACATTTAATATGTTTTTTAGTATTTACAGAGCATAATGGAAGTAATCTTTATTTGCCCCTTTTTATATTACGGATGTCACACTGGGCGTGGATTTATTATTATTTATTTCTCTTGTTGTCATTTGTTTATACTACCGGCTATGTTGCATGACACCTAATATTGTCCTCCAAAGAGGGTACAAATCCATATGATGAGGGTAGCGGAGATGAGAATGCTTAGCTGAATTTGTGGTAATACTAGGAAAGATAATATTAAGAATGAGGCTATTAGAGTTAGTGTTGGGGTAGCCTCAATTGAAGAGAAGATGAGAGAAAATCGTTGTAAGATGGTTTGGACATGTGTAACGTGTGAAGGTTACTGACCCCGTAAGGAAAGGGGAAAGAATTTAATTTTGGAGGAGGGCTAGACCTTTGTTAACATGGAAAGAAGTAATAAGAAAAGGCATGATCTCACATGGGTTAATGGAGGAGATGACTTTAGGTAGGGTGGAATGGAGGAGGAAAATACGGACTCAGGAACCCAAGCCATTTTTCAAGAGGATTCATGTAACTGACCTCAACATTTTTTGGGTAAAAGAGTTGGTTGTTGTTGCTGTTATTGTTATTTGTTTGACTATGTTTTTCAGTATGCTGCTAATGATGTGCCCGTTTGCTTGATTTTTCTGGAGCTGCAAGTAATTAGACAAATAATTGTGTTTTGGGGGCCTCAGTTATTTGCTCATGAAGAGCTTCCGAAGACAGATAATATTTGATATACATAAGGATCTTGTTTGATGAAGCCGGGAGGATAAATTTGTATGTAATTGTGCATATAGGGATGATGTAACTGTAAAACATGCCAGATTTATGGATAAAAAAGTTTCAGATTATATACCATCAATTCCTGCTATATCTAAATTATTATTTACAGAGCTGCATCCCTATGGTGGTACTTAGGTTTATTTTTTATGGTAGTCATTTTAATTTTTCTTGATTGTTTTGTATTTTTATTTCTTCCTTCTTTTCTGAGGGGCTTGAAGGTTTTGATATACTTCTCTAGCGTACTTCATTTCTTCTCTTTAATGAACTTCATCTGCTTATAAAAAACTGATTTCCAACTTCTGCTCTTACATTAGAACATTCTGGTGTGTATATAGTGTCCAGGATCTTGTAACTAGGTGCAATTATTGATATTACTTTGTGTTTCTAGAAGTATTTTGGTCTTTCATTTTCTTATTTGTTTTGTTTGTCTTGGTTATCTCCATCAACTTTGTTTTGCTTGTTAAGCTGCTTAAGGTTTCTGATATTTTATTTCTTTAGGGTTGTGTGAATGTGGTAATGGGAAGAGCATCTGAAATTGGAGATGCTTTACTTGCCAGTTCACAGGTAAATGATCTTTAATGCGTATCCCAATCCTTTCTCCATTTAATATGATATGATCTTAGATTTTTTATTTAGATTTTACTGCATTATATGCCTTTGCTTTTTATTACTTATCCAGGTAAGGAAGATCACGTTCACTGGCTCAACAGCAGTCGGAAAGCAATTGATGGCAGGTTCTGCCAAGACGGTTAAAAAGGTAAGGATAGGCCAGATATCAACTGTATAAGATGTGGCTTCAGATTCATCAACATAATTTTTTCTTCTATCACCTTATCCAGTTATCTCTAGAACTTGGTGGAAATGCACCCTGCATAGTATTTGATGATGCTGACCTGGATGTGGCAGTTAAAGGAGCGGTAAGTTAAGAGTTCCAGTTGTGTTGTAATTGTTAATTCATCTCGTTCTGATATATGCTTACTCTGTATCATATGAAATGGAAGTGTTTATTGTTAAAACTTATATGGATCCTGATGGGAACACTGATCCCACAGGCTTATATTCATGATAGGAAAGTTCTATAGTAATGTAAGTTGGCAAAAAAAAACCTAGAATACCAACACCAAATGATCAATTGTTTAGTTTAACCCAGTCTTATTCTTGATATATGAATGTTAAACTCAAATCCGACCTAGTTGATTTTGTGAAACCTTATCCAAAACTCAACCTGCACCAGCTATGAGAATGTTAGCAAAACATGTCATAAATGATCATTCTTGCTGCATTCTGCTATTCTTCTTTTTCCTTCTCTTTTCCCATTTCTCAAAACCAGCAGCTATGCTGTAAGTTGGATGCGTAGTTGCTGTTGGCTGAATGAGCTACTGACTTACTGTCACTGCTTGAATTCTCATAGTAAACCCAAGAGCCCACCCTAGATGTTCATAAACAGAAAAACAGAGGTAGAGGATGTGGCCTAGGATAAAAAATCTTTTACTACCTCAGTCCCACATGAGTGTCTTACTTCCCTTATTTGGATGTCCCGAAATGAGTATCCACATTTCTTCTTTATAAGTTAATTATGCATGCAATATCAATAATATCCTTCTCATTAGTTAGTTACCAGCCCTTAGTGAGTTAACACGTGGTAGGGTGTATTTCCTTGATTTGGTGGTCTAAAATTTGTCAATGTTTAGTAAGTAGATGATAAGACTTCCATTTATTGCTCTGCACGTATACATTTGCACACCTACTTGTTCATGTTTTAATTTTATTTTTTCAGTTCACTGGAATTTAAATACATAAACATACGTTGCATATCCCTACATCATAGTTACTCCGTCAAGGACTTTACTATATTAGCTCTATCTTTATCTTAACCATGTTATTTGTTGTTTCAGATTGCAGCGAAGTTCCGTAACAGTGGTCAAACATGTGTTTGTGCCAACAGAATAATGGTGCAAGAAGGTAAAATTGGAAGTCAGAGCTTTCTTTGTCCATATGTTTTGCTGCTGGTTGGTTCTATATTAATCTGCATGTTAATTCTTACGAAGCAATATAATACATGCATGTGTAAGCTTACTGTTCTGTAGTTTCTTGCTAAACAATTGGTGATTTAAGTGTTGATTCGTATAAAGGTTAAGTGACGGGAGAAAACATTGGCAAAAACTATATGTTTTCTAATAAACATATTAGCAAAATGATTGGAAAACCAATTTAATTAGGTTAATAGGCAAAATGCTGAAGGGTTGGTGTTTGGACTGCAAAAAAAACACAGCAAACACCAATCACTTTTGCGCTTCACCATCATACAAAGATGCCACATGGCATTCCGTTCTATGACCATATTTCATTATATTGAACTGGCTTAAAGGCACGGGGTCTCTGAACTTTCAGAAACTAACACTTGGAATCCCTAACATTTGAAAAAGGTACTAGAAATTCCTGAACTTCTAGTTTATGAGCAGGGGAGGTCCTCACCATTAGTTAGACTTGCCTTTAAAACTTTATCAAGTTTACCTTATACGTTATAACTATCTCTCATCCACCCATCTCCCTTATGACTATCTCTCATCGATTTGACTTCCTGGCTATCTACTTCTCTGTTTTCATTGTTGGCCAAACATCATATTCAATTAAAACAAATACAAAATTAGTTAAAGTTGACAAGAAACGAACCTCAAACAAAGAAACCCAAACCCATTATGTTCTAAAGCACCACCAACACTCTGTTCTAACAACATAAGTAAAAACTAATCAAATTACAAAACCGAAAAATTTAACACCACTGTCAGTTTGCTTCAGATCTTAAAGCCTCATCTCGAACCAGCTGGCTATGCTATTCCAACCCCGCAGGACCCCAATTTCACTAACTCCATGTGAATTGGTCTTGGTGGCATCTGGTTCAAGAAACAAACAGTTCCGACAAGGCGAAGTTGGGGATGGAGATATAGCCAGAGGGGTCTATGGAGAACTTGAGAACTTATGGGAATATGATTTTTTGCGTTTTACCAGATCTACAGCTATGGTTGTTGAACGAGGAAAAGGTCAGTGAGGAAGATGTAACTACAGTAGTGTAAGGAAAGAGGAGAAGAAGATGACAAGATGTCATTTTCTTACGTCTAGGAATTTCTTTTTATTTATTATAAAAAAGATCATTTTAATGCCACATTAGATGCCACCTCATAAGTGACATAATTAAAATTACATGTTAGATACAACATCAACAACTTAACGGGCCCATTAGCTTAAACTAACAGTGGAAACCTCCCATATCCATAAATTGTAAGTTTAGAGACTTCTAGTGCTTTTTTTTTAATTTCAGGGAGTTCAGGTATCAGTTTTTGAAAGTTTAGGGACTCCGCATGCCTTTTATCCTATTGAACTGGTTCTACTTGACTGGTCATCCGAAAATCATATTTCCTCATCCAAAAACTCTAAAAGAACCTTGATGAAGCTACTGAGTTAATGTAAAGTAGAAATTTACATTAATAATTTCAAATGACCTTCCAACTATTCACCCATATCAAACTTGATCCCTTAGTTATATATTTAATCACCAAATGAACCTCCAACTATTTGGTCTCATCACCAAGTTTCCCAATATCTATATTTTGATAAGATTTAGCGAATAATTAATCTGATATTTTACACATGCACTCAATTAACAGAGGTTAGGTCCTGTGCAACATATGAGACTAAAATGGAAAATAAATAAATAAATATTTAGCATGCGTGATTAGATTGAATAGTTGTAGGATCGTTGGTGATTAAAGAATAGTTGCTGGATCAAGTTTGATATGAGTATATAGTTAAAGAACCATTTATAACTTTAACCCACATTTTATCAACATAGGAATCCATTTTAAAATGTTTAAACTTTGACTATGAATGACAATTAAGTGATCATATCCAGTATTGCATAAATCCAATTTACTTATTATATAGCTATGTATATGTTAATGGTTTAAATGGAGAATATACACTCGACATTCTTATTATGGTGCAAGAACTTGCAGTTCCAGAACTTGAGTTTCTGGTCCTCGTATTATTGGGGTATCGAGACCAAACATAATATAGAAATCTTTTCCATGTCTAGAAGCACTTAGTAGAGTGTTCTGGCATTGCATTGGTGTTAATGAGTTATATGACTTGGTTAACCTCTTGGACTTTTCTGCGGGGTTTCTGTTTTATGTATTATCATTGAAATACTACAATTTTTTCATAGATTTACTGATATGCAGGTATCTATGAGAAATTTGCAATAGTTTTTTCAGAAACTGTCAAGAATTTGCAAGTTGGAGACGGCTTTAGCGAAGGTGCAACCCAGGTAGTACTTGTACACATGAGATCAAGTCTTTTTATGCTGCTGGTCCCTTCCTCTTTGTGAAGTCATATCACATTTCTCAAGATAATCATCATGTTGACGTTTCATCGAATTAAGGATTGAATCAAATGCTTTTTTAATCTATAGCCTGAAGATTCCTTTTCCAATCAATTACTTTCTTTTGGACAACCCCATAAAAGAGAACCTAAAGATCTATTTGTTGATTTTATTGCAGGGTCCATTGATCAATGAAGCTGCTGTGCAGAAGGTTAGTTTTCTTATTACTATTTCAGAATGTAAATCAAGCTATTTATCATTGATCCTAATCTGACTCAACTGATTTTCTTTACCATTTGGTCCTTGGATTTTGCCTCAGGTTGAATCACTTATTCAAGATGCGATCTCAAAGGTTTGATTTCTCATTCATGCTTTATCTACCCAAAAGCTGAATCAACATATTTCCCTCATATTTTTAATGTTGTAATATTTTCACTGGATACTTATTCAACGACAGAAATATTTCTGTTCTAACACTTCCTTACACATTTACCATATATTTTCTCACTCATTAGTCCCAACCTATTATTTTAAGGGAGCAAAAATCCTTCTTGGTGGAAAACGCCATAGTCTTGGGAGGACATTTTATGAGCCTACTGTTATTGGCGATGTCAAGAATGAGATGCGTATATCGAGGTAATTCTGTATTTTTATGTTAATACTTGGTATACACTGTTGGTGCATCTATTTGTTCAGAAACACAATTCATGATTGTCCACATTTGTTGTCTTAAGTGCAAGAATTGTATTTTGTTCTCTGCTATGCTAAACTGTTCCACAAAGTGATACAGGATTAGGACCATCATTCTCCTTTAAATGATTTAGGCATATCAGTGGAATATATAAATATAGATAATAACAGAAAAAACTATGCAAAAAAAGAAGAGTATCATTCAATGTTTTTATTGTATTTATTTTTCTATTTTGTAAGTTCTAAAATAGGATACAAGTATCCTGTGTTCATCAGTGTCCTTCAGAACATTGTATTATGAAGTTCTTTGCCTCCTAGGATGATGCATCCCACCCAATCTCATACCACCCCTGATCAATGTAGGTTGTGAAATATTTACTCTCCTACTTAAAATGCAGAAGGGTGCCCTTTATATTTACATGTAGTTGGCGAAGGAAATAACTTTAGTAGGTAATTACGTATGGCTAAGTGATACAAGATGCTGCAGGTTGCTGAGAAACTGTTTGTGCATAAATTTTAACTTCAGTCTCCTGCCGATGCTAAATGACGAGCTTTCTCTTAAGCTTAGGTGTCCTACTCATTGTCATGGAGACACTGGTAGGAGGAAGAAGAACAGAAAATAACATCCACAAAAACAGAGGTTTTACTCCCTTTGTTTTCTTCCACCAGCACCCCCGAAAGAGTTGGTTTCTGTCCCCCAAAATTTTTCAAACCTATAGGGGGTGGTAGGTTATAATTTCTAAAATGGTTCATTTGCTAATTAGATGAAGTAATCTGTTGATCGTCATAGGTGAAACTTTTCTAGCTATCTTCTAGTGGCTTCCCTTGACCACCTGATTTGTCCCCTCCCCAACTTTGTAGAATTCCATTGATAGAGTATGAATGTTCTGTTAGAGCATAAATATCATTGGTTTTACCAACATATGTCAGGCCTAGTGGTAAAGAGCTTGGTTCCCTTTAAGCGGGGCCTCACATTCAGATCTTAGCACATACATTGCCTGTGAAAAAAAATCATGTCCTTGGTTTTGCCGAATCTTTACTAGTCAAGTAAATTGATTAGCAAAGTTGGTTTTGCTGAGTATTTTATTGGTCATTCTCAAAGTTTCTTATGCATTTCAATAGTTCTGAATAGTGTGAACAGATTGAAAAGCCCGCAGTTTGAAGTAAGCCATGCAATTAATGCTGGTTTGAATTAGTATTTCTACTTGCAAAACTTCATTCTCCGATGGTTATTTATCAACCGAATCTGATTTAATGGTATTGAGAAAAATATATAACTATTATGCATCTTGTAGAAACTACTGTGTTTAATAGTTCATATGGAGCCATGGAGGCAACAGTTAGGCATGTGCATCTCTTTCTTTTTTTGTATTTCCATCTTGGCAGTCTCTAAAAGAAGTATGGTTAGGGATTTCCTCTCCAATACTCTTTGAAGGTACCAGCACCTTTTAAGTTCTGTTTTATTCCATTTTATATAGCTCTATTTTCCTTGGAAATTTTGTTGACATCCATCGGGTTCAGTCTCTAAATCCCATTTTGCTGCTCATGTATTGATCCTAAAACCAACCTGTAAAGAGCAAATACATGTCCCTCCTATAATTATGCCACTGTTGAACTTGAATGCATGTGGATGATGTCAAATGCTCTTTTATTTAATTATTAAAAATCCATTTTGCCAATCCCAACAGGTTTGGGTTGAGGCTTGGTTGTTGATGCAGCTGAAGACTTTTATCCTCTTATATGAGTTACATGGGTCTGTATTTTTGTTAATGTGTTTATATGACTTTTGTTCTTCAGTGAGGAAGTATTTGGACCTGTTGCGCCCCTTATACGGTTCAAAACTGAGGAGGAAGCTATCCATATTGCTAATGATACAAATGCAGGTTATTTTTTAACTACATTAACTATAATTTGAAGCACAAATTTTGTGACTGCGTGTTGGTTTTCTGCCATCCTATTATTATTTTTTGGAAAGATTCACAGCTCATTGCATCCGATACACTTGCAGGGCTAGCTGCTTATATATTTACAAACAATGTTCAGCGTTCATGGCGTGTCTCCGAAGCTCTGGAGTATGGGTTGGTTGGTGTAAATGAAGGCCTAATATCTACAGAGGTAGATTTTACCTTTCATCTTCGTACTGATCTACATAGAAAGTTAACAAAGTTTGGATAGTTAGTTGACTGCTGCCAATGCAGGTGGCTCCATTTGGAGGAGTTAAAGAGTCTGGTCTTGGACGGGAAGGTTCCAAGTACGGAATGGATGAATATCTGGAAGTAAGCATTTCATTAGAATGTCATATATTCACATGGTTTCTGGAAACTGAAAGTTCTAAGCATCTTGTTTACTCGAAAAATCTCTGGGCTGCAACATGAAGCTGATATTGTCTAATCCTGTGGTTGCAGTTAAAGTATGTGTGTATGGGGAATATGAACAGAAAATGATATGCAAGGTTTGTTATCGGTTCATATCTTAATTAACTTGTAGTACAAACTTCCAACCCATTACATTACGGTAAAATGCTTATGGTTTTGCTAATATAGGTTTGCCGATTTTTCTGTCGAGTAGTAAATGTAGAGACACCTTGCAGGAAGACTGCATCGCGTACTGATGAAAGCATCGGGTTGGAAATCTCCTTATTGTATCTAAATAAGTGCAGAGTTGAACCTATTTTTGTATTGTAACTAATAAGCTCCTATGCGTTTTGTGTTGCAATCTTTTTCATGCTTTGAGTATCTTGAAAATAATTTGTACCCTTCAACAATTTAGGTGTTGTGTCCACAAAATTTGAACACTTGAAGTCCAAAATTTAACTACAAGGTGAGAGTCGAATACTATTATAATGTTATACTTGCCAATCACTTCCATAAGACTAGCGCTATGGAGTAAACCATCCCTTAATATGCAAACTACAAATTTTGGAAAGTAGTGCAATTTGTTGGAACCTTACCCTTTAACAATCGTGCACTACTTTCCAACGCATTTTGACATCCACAATTTGTTGGAATGTGGTGCACATTTTGATGTAATTATTTGCAATAAAGGGTTTGTAGCTTACATTTTAAGGATGGTTTTCATCTTAGCGCTTCTCTGTATAAAATTATAGTTAAGGAGTGTTTGGTTTGGATCTCCAAAATTTGATGTTTACAACTTATATTTTCAAGGTTGATAATTGGAGTTATAGCTATATCAATAAGGAGACAGACTAATTCGTATATAAAAACAGAAAAGGATATATTCATTTTACAGAACACAAATAAAAAAGACAATCCCACCTACTTTTCCACTTGGGGTTTTAAGTTTTTGAGCTCCACTTTTGCACTCCCAAGAAGAATCTGTAAGTCTTAGTCAAAATCAAAATGCCCTCTCTTCTCTCTTCTCTCTTATATGGATAGATTGGTGCTTAAGTTCAAAGCTATTTTGTTTATCAAATATGCCAAGAGGCTTTTCTAAAGCTCAAATCATATATCTCTGATTGTCCATGCGGCGTCCGTGCATTTCTCATTACGTGAACAATTAAGCCCATCTTAGCATTTCTCCTTTTTCTTTTAGTTCCATAACAAATTTATTGATGAATTACAAATAACTATATAAAATAAATAGGTACTCGATAAAAAATTACGATATAATTTTTATACATAACAATT
>JAYMTO010000279.1:0-13693 GCA_036898065.1 California macrophylla | reverse complement strand
TTGAAGAGATTCATAGTCAGGTCTTCTCAATTCCATTTCAAATTTCAATTTCAGTCATAGATATTGAAGATACTTTTGCCAATACATCAATACACAATTTCATTTGAACTGATAATCATTCTTAACTTGCTTCATATCTATCTATCACACCCAATATCCATGTGAATTATATCAATTACCAAATCATCAATTAACACCAGCATGATTTACATTACTTAATTAACAAGTTATCTTCTTTTTTCCAGAAAAAAAGTACCTTCAAGCGAGACGAGAAAGGGGGTTCCCTGGAAGCGGCGCTCGAGCTCGAGAACCATACGAGGGTCAAGCTCGACGGCGATGACATTCTTGCCGGCTTCTAGAAGCTTCCTGGTGAGATTACCGGTTACATCGGTGGTCTTGATTCCAGATTTCTGGATGATGGAGTCGACTAACAGAGGGTTCTTCAAAATGTGCTGTCCTTTGGATTTGTGGAAGGTCATGCCTCCTTGGTAGTGGTTTGATGGGGCTCGAACGCCCTTGTTACCCTTCTCCTTCTTCATCTTCCCTCCCGCCATGGCTCAAATCGATATCGGAAACATAAAACCTCCCGATGAATCACGAAACAGCACTTCTCGCTTGTGATTTAGAGCTAGGGCTTAGCGGCTGGAATTATATGTACGAGTCCACACAGGGATTACGGTGGCACTCTGTTTTAAAAGCCACCACATGTCCTTGTCATATATATACTCTTTGGTTATTACAATTACTGGTCACAATGGGGCGTTATGTCGATTGATTGCTGTAAATCGTTCATTAATCATATTACATTATCTGATTTATAATTAATCTTTAATTAGGCAGTGGTTACACTTTTAACATCCATGTTAGTGAAAATATAAATTTTCATATATAAAATTTATTTAATTAAATAATATTTATTCAATAATATAGATAAAATTGTTATTCTAATATTGATTTTTATACAATCAAATAATTCACACACAATTACGTATAAAATAGAAGTAAATATAAATACCTATTTTATAACATCTATTTAAATAAATAAAATATTAATATATACCCAAGTTCAGTCTACTGAAATTGTACAATACACATACATAGACACCACAAATACCTGAAAGAGTGACGAATTGTCAATGTAAGATGATCAACTTTTGAACCCACAACTCATATCTGCAGTTGACAAAAACAGCAGCAAAAACCAAAGCAGACTAAGAACAGAAAACACCTGACTGACTTCAGAATCAGAACATGAATTGCTCCTTTAAAATTTTCTATAAAAATTAGTATTATGGTATGAACATACCTGGGTATACAATGATGTTCATGATCTTCACTACAACTAAATTCCAACCCAATGGAAGAAAATCGCTAAACCCGACCAAAGTTAACAAAAAAATCAACAGTTAGCTAAGCTAAGCTAAGAGTTTTCTGTGTTAAGCTTCCCTAATCTTTGACAATTTTTTCGTAAACCAATCCGTGAGGCGATTCATCTTGGCTGATAACTCCGAATTCCCAAAGTAGGTTCGTGCATTTTCCAGCATCACTGTTATGTCATGCTTAACAGCTTCTAATGTCCAGTAATAGCTGTTGTTTAATCTCAACTGGATCACGTCAGGAGACATAGGAACTGTAAACCTGCAAGAATTCCGCAAGGTCATGGATAAATTTACCTTCTAATCCAAGTAGGAGTTTAATTAGGTTTTCTAATCCATTAACCCATAACTGACAGTCAAAATGTAGGCCTGAAACTAAACACCTCTTCTTTCAACAACCGCAATCAAGTTATTTGGAGCATAAGTACTCATAGAATGTGATGTTCTTCAGAAATATTAAGCATAATACCTGTTATAGAAATCTGGCTTCTGAGCAACATGACTCAATTTTTGATACCCATAACGATCCTGTAATGTTTACAGTAAAATTAATCAAAACTCTGAAAATAAATTCTCATCCTTCAAATATAATACATATTAAGCTTCAACAGAAGATATCTCAGCAATTCAAACAAAAAGCAGTATATGAACATCAGAAAGTAAACCTGATTCCTGGTCGACCGCTCTAATTTATCAAACAAAGACACAAGTTTAGCTTGGCTCTCAGCATCAATATAGGGCCAGTCGAGTATAACGTCAGGACCAAGTAGTTCCCAAGGACTGTGAGTTTCATAGTCACTATCGTACCGAACGAGATATCTTTCCCAAGGACTATCGGGAAAATCACGAGATTGTGGTTTTGAAGAACTAATTTCACCCTCCCACCACTTGCCACCTTCCTCACCTGGACTCCTCCACCAAACCATACATTTATCTCCCTCGGCCCATTGCCTCTCTCTTGCAGCATCATATAGTGTTTTCTCAACAACAAAATCAGGGAAATCAATCAATTCAGGCAGAGTCAACTGGAAAGATTCATTGAACACACTGGAGGTGGGATCAACAAACTTTAGTGTAATTCTGCAGCCACTATCCCCAGAACCTGACAGTATAATGTACTTGATCTCTTCGACTTTGCATATCTCTACAGCTCCTAAGGTTTTCCCTTCAAATAATTTCTGAGGTAATTCTGATGAACCACCTGTATTTCTTTGTAAAAATTTTGTATGGCCCTGAAAGTGACATAAGCAAATAAAAAATCCTATCAGTAAAAAGCTATCAAAACAAAAACCATTCAACCACTAATCAAGAATCACCTGTATCAAATATACAACTCTGTCGCCTAACTGCGGTATATAACGGTAACCTTCATCTATCTCTGACAACATCAGCCAAGATGTTTTCTTAGGGGGGTGACTTGACTTCCTTTGAGATGAATAATTTGTAAGGGGGTGATTTGACTTCCTTTGCGATGAATAATGTATAGGGGTGTGGTTTGACTTCCTTTGAGATGAATTATTAGGGTTGTTATCATAATATCCACCCTGCCCGCTCCTAGAAGACCCAGATCTAACAGTCATTTTTGATTTTGCAGGCCATTCTTCAGATGTAATCTGATCACATTCTTCGTCCGAAATATTTTCTGCATTTTTCGAAGTTCCTGCTGATTTATTGCCCACTCTCACTCTAAAATTATGACTTCCAGCACAGGGCTCCCTTGAAGCAGCCTTAGTCTTCAAGGATCTTGTTCTCTGTATCACATCAGGCGAAGTTTCAGTTTCAGGGAATCCCATTCCAGAATCAAAATTGTTGCCAGCATTCGAAGTATTCCCTTCCACACCAACATCCAGATCTTCCGAATCTGTCCTAACCTTGTATGACCTTCCCCTCTTATGAACATCATGTGTATATGAGTCTACTTCTGGATGTAGCAACTGCGAAGAATGTACATGACTAGCAGTTCTCGGGTTTTCCACTGCATGAACAAACTTTGATTTGGAAGGGCTTTTAATTTTAATTCTAATCTTTGTTGGCTTAAGTGGAGGATTCCTTTCCGATTCGTGAGCATGGCTAGTGCCAATGACTCCACCCCTTTCTAGTGAGTTGTAATCTCTCAAGTTATTAGACCCAGGCAAATTAAGCTTTCCATTACTGAAAGCTGTGGAGGTACTGCCTTTCAGTTGGTGGTCATCTGGTCCTAATGTCTCGAGTGAAGTACATTTATGTGCATCATCAGGAAGAGGCAACTCTTTATTCTTCCCAGCATCCAGTTCCTCTATTGCTTCAGTTCCAAACTGATCCTCAGTCCTGCAAGATAACATATGCCTATGAAATTGAAATTCCGTACTGCTTTTATTATTATTATTAATAGACCAAGTAATATTTGCTAATAAAAGAATTCAGACAGCTGTCAGGTTTAACATACCCAATGATTTCATTCCTGGACTCCCCACTGGTGTCATTACTAGTACTCAGTCCAGTTACTCCTTGGATGGGTGTCAGATTGCTTGATTTCAACTGTTTGGATGTGCATGCTTTGGACTCTCCCCATCCAATTTTGTTCTCCTCATCTACAGATACCGGCAAATGATCAACGTCCTTTCCTGGTGCAACTGTATCCATAAAATCATTTCTATCGCAGTTTCGGGGAAACTCCACATCAATTGCATCTGCAGAAGATGATCCAGGATCCTTGGAGCTTATACCGATCCTCTTTTGATCACTGATTTCTTGAGATCTAGAAGATGGACAGACTAAATCAACCTTATTGTCACATATAAGTGTAGTCTTTTCTGGAGGTGCAGACTTCTTGGAATTACCAAGTGAAAATTTAATGACCAATGCATTCCTCTTCCCAGGATTTGGCTGAGAACCAGGGAGTTCAGGAAGCTTGGTTAAGTTAATCTTATTGTCACATGTCTGTTGATTGTTCTGCATTTTTTTATCAGTTCCATTGAATTGAACGTTTGAATCATGCATCACAGACTCACTGTCAGAGGAACTATCTTCTGAGTCATCTTCATCTTCACCAGCAGATGATCCAGAAATTTGAGAAAACATGTTTATAGCATTTCGTGCAGCAACTCGCTGAGGTCTCAATGTGACCGCTTTAGAAGACTTTCTTTTTGACGCTGTTCGGACACTTTTTAATCTCTTAGTTCTGTTACTCCTGGATGCAGTGCCAGCACGCTCATCTAAATTCCTCTTCTTGAGAAGCTTCCCAGAAGAAGTCATTAGCTCAACCTGAAAAACACAAATGACGCGGTAAAACATAAATCAAGGCACCGGTACTATTTATTATAGGTGAAAAGACCGTTTACTTTGCTGCTGTGGTTTCTTCTTGATCTGCGAAGGCTATCCTCTTTATTACTGTGTTCATCGTCACTGTCTTCTGTACTGCATTCTGGATTGCTAAAAGAACTCCCACTTATATCTCTTTGCTCACCTTCACTGCAAATTTCCTCAGGAACATTGTACTCTGAATCATTATCATCACTCATTACTTCGTTTTCTGGTTCCAAATAAATGGCATCTATAAACTCTGGCAGTGGTTCAATCATTCTATCCAAATCTGCCAAGGGCGGCATCTGATAGTCCAGACCAGTAGCAAAATTTATGGATGACGGATGCCATTCCTTCCTAAGAGAACCAAGTCGACGTTGCTGATACATACTCTGATAAGGTTCTGGATATGGAATCATACCTGACATTTCCCATTAATCTATATATGAGAAAATGTGTTATCACAGAAATACATCTTGAGAAATGCAAATAGTGGCGTGGAGAGTTTAGTAAACATACTTGAATCACAGAGAAGATCTTGAAGATTCCGCTTATATGGAGGCAGCTGTGTCTCCTGTATTACATGCAAGACTTGTAATATTCAACAGATCAAACATGTAATAGAATATAAAATCGGCAGCAGTGTACTTGTCATCATTTTCTAGTTGAATATTGCATACACCAAAACAAATTCATCTCACAAGAATTTGACAGAGTTGCAACGCACCTGATCAAGAACATTACTCATATTATCCCGGATAAGGGGCCGATAATCACCAAGGAAGAACTGTCATAAAGAGTACACATGATGAAGCAAGCTCAACTACTGATATCAAGAAAAGGGGGAAGCAAGCCACTTATTTTGATAAG
Organism: California macrophylla; assembly: GCA_036898065.1. NCBI lineage: Eukaryota > Viridiplantae > Streptophyta > Magnoliopsida > Geraniales > Geraniaceae > California > California macrophylla. The sequence continues at coordinate 8,165 of JAYMTO010000279.1, read as the reverse complement.
AAGTTTCTGGTACCTGATCATATTTGGCATCCTTATGGGACTCGCCTTGGCCTGTATTTAGAAAATATATTTGGCCAACATCATCTGATAGTACAATTGATGTGCCATCCCTATTTAACAGAGATAACATAGATTGTCATGAACGTTACAAATAAAAATTCCCTGGAACATCATTGAAACATGTTGAGAACACTGCATAGAACCTTAATAAGGAATAATGAATAACAGATCTTTGCATGGAAACAAATCCAACTAGCATACTTGATTCAGAATTAGGATCATGCACTGCTGTAGATAAAAATCAGAAGAAGAAAATCTGTAGAGATATAAAAAATGACACCCGGGCTAATTAACCACATTTGAAGAACGGTTTATGGACAAGTGCACAAGTATTATGCTTTACATTAATAGCATGAAAACATTCAAGTGGCAACTGCAAAAGGAAGGCTACTGCAGCTCATATGTGCAAAGGAGTCAAGTAGTAATATAATTGTAAATTGATTAAATGTTTAAGTTTCTTGAGAAACAAGAAAACTTCATGCATGGCTGCACTTTCATTTAGGTAAAATAAGAGTGATTTCTTTTAGGGAAAAAACAAACAGCTGGTAACTTAAGCATACAAAAACAATGTTGTGTCCTCAGAACTGCTAATTTTTTGTAGGCACAACGTCCTACAAACCATGGCATTCAACATACTACATAAAAATAGATATAAAAAAAGAAGTCAATTCTGTTGGGCAAAGAAAGAACAAATAAGAATACAGTATATTATACACATCTCTATAAAGAAATAAGCCCACAAGAGTACAGTTCCCACCACAAATTGACAAATAATATGATAAGGTCAAATTGTCCACCGGGTTAAGAAACGAAACAAAAAAAACAACTCTAAAGTATTCCATAGCTCACTTACGGAGAAAATTTCCCATCAACCAACTTATATCCTCCAACTTCAAAAATACGAATAGGTGTGCCCTCCCATATCTAGAAAGACAAACAACGATGAGCACTATCTGAACACATGGTAGAGGAACTTTAAGAACCCAGAAAACAACACTTACATCCCAAACTATTGTTAATCCATCATACCCAGCACTCATGGCTATCCGTGGGTTAAAAGGATGAACATCCAGAACATAAGACTGTCAAGAGTCAAAAAATGAAGCAATAAGCGATGAAAGATTGTTTTGTCATTAAACATCATGAATAATAAACTTATTTTCTTTACATGTTATATCACAATCAAAATTGCATTATGACTGGATATCCAGTTGTTTGTCTAATATAGCCATGCAAATTCAAGGAATACCTTTTTTTGTTGTTGACAAATGAAATGGAACTGGTTAATTTTGAGCTCATGTAGATTAGTGTAGAAAGAACGAGATGATTTGAACTTGGACCGACAGTTCAGGCCAGCAATCCAGTTTTTATGACAGTGATCTAGACCCATAAGTTTTCTATATTGCGAATTTAGAAACAGCTAGAGGAGCTATAAATCTAGTTTGGGTTTATCTAAAATAGTGTTGTAAGAACTGGACTAGGCAGTTGCGGGTCAGGCCCCTGCTATGTTTTTTTTGTTAACTGATCTAACCAACAAGTTTGCTGTACCGCAAAATTTTAAAATCACTTACGGATTCCCTATGACCGGTTAAAGAATGTACTAAGCTACCATCGATTGCATTCCAAACACATATTCTGCAATCTGCATAAATAGAGAAAAGGGTGATGGATTAAGATAACTTACATGAATAAAAATAAAAATCAACAATGGTACAGACAGTTCTCCATAGTGTCAACTGACTCGAGTATTTATAAAATGGGGGACACGGGTATGTAGGATGCATATAGCATATTATTATGTGCATTTAATGAGGTAAGGTTCATATGTACCCTCCTCATTTGTGTATTTCCTTTGATTAATTTTAGTAAATCAGGTGGGGTTCCAGGCTAAATACCCCTACCATTGAAGGTGGTTTTTGAGAGAGAGAACAGTATTGTGTCTTATGTTATTTTGGAAATGACGAATCAGGTTCAGATGTCCAAATTGGTGCTTCATATGATATGGTCCAAGATAAAAGTAGATATGCATGACTATCTTCATGCGGCTGGGACTTAAGAGTTGAGCTAAATGGAGGAAATATCTATGAATAAATAGTCAAAATAGTTGTAGGAGATATACCCATGATAGCTGCAAGCACAAATCGATTATCCAAGCTCCACACAATCATATTAACACCACGCGGAGTTGGAAGCAATCTTTGGCGCGGGCCTCCTCGAGGAGGTTGAGGAGGCAATGGGGGAGGTGGAACTTTCAGATGATATGCTCGGGTCCAACGTCCTGCTTTTCCCTATCAGTATATAAAATGTTATTTGACAAAGGCTGCAACTAGTGTTAATGTATCTAGGCACATTGAGATTGAACTTCATGGAATAGAAAGTGCAAAATAATTAAGGAGAATGTCCAGGAAAAAAAGGGAAAAAATCTAGTCCAAGTTCAGAAAATCCAGTTTGACTACAATCTGGTATTAAATAACTCACATGATATTTACGCGATCTCGGAACCCAAATAATTGCACTTCCATCACGAGAACAAGTGACTATGTTGTCATGACAAAACCTAGTCAAATTAGCAAAGGTTGTGCTGGATCAACATAAATACGAGAAGAGAAGATAACTGCAGAGATCTGAAACAGACTATATTACACATGATTACATTATTAAAAGAGAAGATATAATAAGCAAACCAGGAATTTTTGAATTTTGGAATGTTTTCTTTAACAGTGTCAGGTGTTGGAGATCTTGAGACCACCGCACAGCCACTACATAGAGAAATAGCGGAGTTTAAAATAAAAATAAATAATAAAGACATAGTAAAAACATAGCACATGCAAATGCCACACATTTATATGTGTTCAAAATATAACCTGAACTGCACATAATTGACATCATTCTCATGGCCAGATAATATATCCATCTCATGGATTGGTTCTCCTGAATTGTCTGTATTAGATTTACATGCATTCCATACCTGGAAGTAGCTTCTTTGATTATTTATCAAATGTACACCAATATTGGGAACATAAGCAATAAAGAACATAGTACACGAACCGCAGAAACTTCTGGGATGTCTATAAAATATTACGAGTCAACTAAAACATATTAAGAAAATGGAAGGATCATAAATTCTACTGAGGGAGTTCAATGTTCAAACATACCCTAGCAAATGTGTCAGAGCTGCCAGTGACAAAAACAGTTCCATTGGCATTGTAAGCACAACACAGTATTTGACGGCCTTGTGGAGCAATGCTTGAGGAAGGCCCATAACTTGACACACCATTGCTCCTACCTACAAAATAAAAGAAAAACTCCATAGTAATTTCATACATCATATCAACCAAATGCCAGCGAAGAAATGACAAACCATAAGCATCCATCTTACCAGTAACAGCATCTGAAGGTTTTGGCACATATACTTGTGGAGGGCTCTGGGAAGTTCTAGCATCCCAGATCCGGCAAGTTCCATCATCAGATGACCTACACCAGTTAAAACAACATAATAACTAAAATGGCAACAAGAAATCAAATAAAATGCAGTTGCAACCCCAGGCCCTAGTGCTATGTTGTGGTGGAATAAGCCTACACCATAAATGATGCATTTGGGGCTCATAAATGAACACAAACTATACACAAAAGTTCATAATTGGAATTAAATCTGGGTTTTCACTTAATGTAGTAGCCAAGCGATTAATATAGAGAAGTTTTAACAGTGACTAGTAGCTCAGGAAAAAAGTACTCACGATAAAAGATTGTACGGAAAGGTAGGTCTGGGACTAAATGCAATGGCAGTAACAGCTGCAGTATGCCCTTGCAAGACTGAAATAGGTAACCCATCTGGTAATGTCCACTGTATTAGATCAAAAGGAACCATTCAGTAGTCAGACTACAGAGCAGAACATACTTCAATGCTAAATAAGTAATACTTACAACTCGGATGACAAAGTCATTTGCAGCAGATGCAACCACAGCATTGTTTGAACTTACAGCCAAGTCAGTAATGTCACCCTGTAATTCATAGGATCAGGAGACAAAATAACTGAAACATAAAATAAACACCTACAGGTTTAAAACCTGCAATGAGCTACAAGAATTATCTAGACAAACATATTCACCTCATGCCCACGACAACTGGTCAAACAAAATGCAGTTTCCATTGACCAAATCTTGACAAGACGATCATCTGAACCAGTAATAACATATCTTCCCGAGCGATCGAATATGGCTACAAGATAGAAGTTTTTTTTAAGAGGATACCATTATTAGTCACAAGAATGGTATAGGCACCAAATACACATAAATTGTTGTCAATTACACAACTACAGATCTAGTGCTAACTTAGTATCATGGAAGGCAAAGTCGGTAATATCATAGCACTGGATAAATTCAGTAAAATGATGTATCAAAACTAAGAATAGAAAGGGAAACCCCAGAAAACCGATATGACATTTGAATCCAGAGGATGAGAAATACCACAATAGACAGCATCACGGTGCCCCCTTAGCCGCTTTGTTGTTTCCATTTTTTGCACCATAGTTGAGGGTTTAGCAATGGCATAACATGCAGAACGTATGGATGGAGCACGATGGTGTTTTGTGAAACCCCCTCCAATTTCCCTCAAACTTAGCCCGCGCACCTGATCCACCTGTGTGTGAGGCCAACGCATATAAGCTGGCACAAGCTTAACTTGCTTACTTTCCATATTTTTGTCACCTGTTCAAATAAGAAGCAAAGAGTCCCAAAGCTAAACATGCTGTTTAATCTCTCAACTGACTGAACGTAACACTATAAGGAAAACAAAGAGTAAATAAGACTATGCAACAATACTGGCAACCGCTGAAAAGAAAATCATGAAAATTGAAAACACTATCACTGAAGGCGGGAGTAAATAGATAAAATAGAAGCCGGGGTAGACTGAAGAACTAATGGTTGACACTCAATGTCAAATTTAATATAGTACGAGTTTTGTCACTTTAACATTAAAATGAATGGTGTGCCCTGTAGTCAAGGAGCCACCAAATAGAAATATTAATTCCCCCCAAAAATCATCTGCAAAATCTAGGCCAGCAAAAAGATACTAGTAGAAACATTTGGAGATGCAGACTAAAATTCTTTGAAAGCCATGTTCTCTGAAGTGCATATATCTTATATGGGTAGAATGGAATGCATCCGCATTAAGCTATCAAGGTAAATGAAAACAATGAGTGTAGAATATGACATACTATGAAGGAGAGAAAAGGAATCAGTCCCCAGTAATGTGGGGACATCAGCTGCAGTGGGACTGTTTCTCCCAACCTTGCCATGCAGGGGAGAGGCTGTACTCAGTATCAGTTGCTTCAAAAGCTTCACCAAGTGAAGCTTATCAATGTGAGGGTACCTAATGGTTCAGAAAAAGTGCAAGTCATTTAGTACTAGTAATTAAAAACAAAACCAACAAAATTATACTAGGGATAAAACTTTGCTCGCGACAATGTGCAAGAAGCTAACCAACTGTCTAAACTCCTCACGGTTGTAATAAAGTTAAATAACCAATAATGGGAGTGAGCTTAGCAGACACAAAAGGGTACTCATTATACAATATAAATGCCTTCTAAGCTACAAAAAAAATCACCATCTGATTCTTAAATGACATGAACCTCTCTTCAAGGTTGGCATAATTATAGTCACCTCTACCTTTTGGCTTCAGCCAACTAGATAAATTTGACTGGCTTAGCTATCTGTATCACCCGACAAGCGATTAATAAATTAGAGAATGAACATTTATGCCCAACAGTATGGCCTCCATACAAAGACAACTCAATGCCTCAAAATCCTGTTTAGTACGTTGGAAGGGAAAGGAATGGATCGGGAAAGACAATTTAAGAATCGTATCATTACTAGAAAGCTTAATAACCCAATGCTGAACTTATTATATAACTTCGTAAGAAAATATACACACTACAAATCAAAAGTAAAACACACCTCTCCACCAATGTGGTATAATCTAGTGGGAAAGAAATGCCATTATCATTATCATCCCCACTGTGTACAGCAGTCCTTGAAAACCAAGCATGATATCTTCTAGGTAACAGTTGATGTTCCAAAAGCTCATTCCTGAAATGTTCACAAGTCCTCTGGCATGGCCCAGCAGAGAGAAAATGCATAATAAGGAAGTACACTTCACTGAGGTCTATATCTACGTCAGCCTGAATGGCATGATCAGTGGTCCGCTCTTCTACAACATGTGCTTTTAGATGCACCTTGTTTGGAAATGTCAAGGGTGCCTTCCTAAGAGAACTTGCATCATTAGAAGATGTGCACTTAATGATGTCCATGCTTTGTACAACCTGAGGCAACAGAGCAATAGCACATCCAAAATCATTTGAGCGGGAGGAGAAGCAACAGATACCAAAATGAAGTGTCAATTTGTACTAACTTATGGTGGGATATTACTGGGTAATACATGGCTAATTAACTACCTAAAGAGGAAACAGAAAACTTATTTTAGGAAGGAGGGAGTATAACACTTCATTAGTAAATTACAGTTTCATTATAATCAATTTTAAGTGTCAAAATTTGGATTCATCAAACTAAGATGAACCAGCACAAATATGGCACTACCCTCATAACACAAACCCCCAAAAAATAAATCTTCAACAGGTTTTGCTCAAAGTAACATCATGTAACAGCTATAATACCGTTAGCCAGACTAAAAAGAAACTCACCCCCTTCAAAGTCTAAAATAACTAACACAATTGGCAAAACTAAAATAAAAATAGAAAATTGATCACAACTGAGAGCTGAGACCTCTAGATTGCTTCAACAAAGTAAATTGGATGAGCAGTAGCCCAGGGATGGAGACTCGTCCGAGGAGAAAATGCAGTCCCCTGATACACAACACAACAAACACCAAATCCAGAACAGTTTTCATTCAAATTTCTGCATAGCTACATCTGAAGCGAGAAGGAATCGAGATCTAATCAAATATGATACGCAATAACCTGAAATCTGCAATACAGAAAGGGTCTAATTACCATTGATGAGACCGGTTAAAATCGGGAGCTGCATGTATGGAAATTTCAACAAAATTCCTACTGGAGCAGGCGACGAAAACGGCACAGCCCCACCAAATTTGGGAACTTTCTGATGCAGCTTCGATCCAATTCTTCGTTTCTTCGAGAGGTTTTGGGTTTGATTTTTTTTCCAGGGAAGAGAAACGGAGGTTACTTTGGAGGGACTGAAACCTTGTTCAAAGCAAATGTATGGGCTTTACCGCAAAACGAAGGTAATTAAAATATTAAAATAAAAGTTATATTTCTTCAGAAAAAAGAAGGTAAAATATTACCAACTGCTTAAAATAAAAATGGGAATAAATGAGGAAAAATGAGGGGAGAATGAATGGGTTTGATCTGGGCGCTCCAATTGAAATGACTGTATCGCCCTTTACTTTATCTTATCGTATGAAGCAACGAGGAGTATAGTTGTCTTTGGAAAGATTGACATTTGACGATCAGAGAGTTTTTGCACCGGCCCCTGATACTTTTCATATTTATGTTTTCACCACGTTATTTAAATGTAATCACGTTTTCTTACCATCAGAAAAGTCCTCAAAATCCAAAAGAACCCGACCAACATCTCCAGATAATAAATATATATCGTGACGGCAGCCATCAAAAATTCTTATTTGGGTAATGAGACCAAAATGCCTACTATTTTTGGGTTTCAAACATTGGTCTTCACAAGAACAAAAAATCGCTTAAAACATTTAATCTAAAATAATATTATCCAAATAAACACTGGTATTATTTACAAAAATAACTTTCATGTACATGGGATGGGATGGTGGTGGCTCCCGTTACTTGGTATCTAAGATAAAAATTTAAATATTCACATAATCGTTACAAGAAACAAGATTATCCGACATGAAACAAGAAACAATGGGGACCTCACAAAGTTACAAGTCAATGGGTTGACTAATTGTAATACAAAAGGAAACTTTGTTCTTACCTAGTACATATCTGCATCTGTAAAAACTTCATCGATCATGGGAAAATTTGTGGTCTTTTCCATCTTTGAGTGTATGAGCTTTTCTAAGATGGGAGGCTCTGCTGAAGCAACAATCACCTGTACAG
>JAYMTO010000278.1:0-13741 GCA_036898065.1 California macrophylla | reverse complement strand
GTATTCTCTCGTGGTAATTCGGTTCGACTTCACATCATTGTATCTTGGAAGTCTTAAGAAAACTAATTTGCATGCCTCAGCAAATTCCACTCCATTCGTTTTGAAGGTTAAGCATCACATTATTGTCTTTTTATTTTCCTTTTGAAGGTCTCATTTGTTCTTATTTTTTTATGGGACTAACCCCGTCTAACATATTTGATGATTGGAGAAAGAGAGAATGAGATATATATTGACCAATATGACCTCGGTCAAGGTTTCCTTAAGGAATGAAAAAGGATGCTATGAGATGGATGATGTGATCTTTTGACATTATTCCCATATTTATTTTTTGTGTTGTCTCTGTTTCCATTTCAAAAGATAAATCTACAGTTTTGTTTTTCCGTCATAATCATGTAGGGAAAATCTTGTCTTCTATAACTTGTCATTAAATATTTTTTTGTAATTCAAATACGAGCATAATTGACACAAAACAATCTTTACAGCAATATTAATTTTATAAAATATTTCTATTAAATTTCTTTATAAGTTATTATTTTGTAGAAAGTTATGCAAAATTATCGAAATAATCGGATACTATAGAAAATTGTTGAAAATTATCCAACAAATTAAAAATATTTTTGATAATTTATTAAAAATAAACAAAATTTTAAATATAAAATTTTAATTTTTAACACTTTCGAGTAATAATATAAATATAATATAAACGAGAGAGTGAGAACGTGGTTTCGAGCTAAGCTTAATGCCCCAATCTTTTTGGAATTAGAGAATGCCAAAGCCAATGTTCTTTACATCATGCCTTCCACTGCATAAATTTCATCAAACATAAAATAATATTATAATAAATATCATGTTTTCACTGCTTAATTGAACGTGCATTTCATTTCGATTCTCGTAAACTTGTCTTTGTACTATCCTTTCAAAATATCGTCATGTGATTTATATAAAGAAATACGATTACAAAATAACTCAACGTGTCATTTACATATTAAGTGATGATATTCGTAAAAAATAATTAAAAAAAATCACATGCTTATTACATAAAATTTCTGTCGCTTCTCCCCTAAATCCTTTGGCACCACTCTTGGTTAGGAACACAACATTTGTAAACTCCTCCCCCGTTAGGATGCATCACTCTGCTATTTTTCCTAACAACACCAGTTTATATTGCTCTCCCATAACCTCGTTTTCACGGTCCACGATGTTTCCGTTTCGCTCACCGCTACTACGAGAAATATTTTTCCTTTTGCCTTAACTACTAAGATGTTTCAGTTTGGTTTGGGATGGAGGCAAAGAGAGCATGTGTCGTTCTGAAATATCATACCCATCTCATTGTCATTCTGAGAGGACGGTTGGTTCTTTTTCTTTCCTTTCAAATTTCAATTATTATTACAAACATAACAAACAATTTCATTTTTATATCTGCATATAATAGTAAGAGTTCAAATCACGATCATAATATAAAATTTCTCATCCATTTCTTGTGGTTGAAAAAATGGCCAAATTGAAGTACTGAATCTTTTTATTGGAATTACTCTAAGACATGGAATAAATTGTAATCGTTGGCCACATAACCTTGGACCCCAAGAAACAGAATTTTCTCTACATTATGTTCCAAACAAAGATAAAACCTACACCTCTCATTTGCACACCTTGGTGAGAAAACAAAATTGGAATCTTCCGGCCCGGAAATGGTTATCCACCAGCGGCCGGAGAAGTGAATCTCTGGTGCTCCGGCAAAAGGCAAGACCGTCAGTCCAGGGCGAAGAGATCATAAGTGCAAAAGAGCCCAAAAAATACTCTAACCATGCTGAGATCATGTACTAAAACTTCTTTAGTCTCTCCACAGACATGGATGCCCTTTTATTGGTTGGCTCGAGAACTAGCGCGTATCTGAAATCTGTGGGGGCGTGGACGACTCGTTAGTTCACCAACAATAAACGATAATGTAGACAGATTGCATTGGAAGCACCATTGAGTTAAAAGGGGCAGAGTATCATATATGTGAATCAAATTAATTTCTTACCTTCAATAGCTTCGTTGTAGCAACCGAGCATCTCTCTCGCTGTTGCTCTGCGCAGATACGCCTTAATATTCTGCAGGAAACCGTAAAATGAGATCATCCAAATATCAGCTGGAAGGGGAATAAACATGTATACCAGTACAATCTATGTCAAGAAGATGGCGGTTAGACTGTAAATTTTATTTAAAGCGGGGCACATATGTAGCTATTTTCCGATGTGGGTTTACACTTTAACACTCCCCCTCATGTGCCATCTACATCTGAGTTTTCTTCAGTGCTTCTCACGTGTCCTTTGCACGTGGACCATAGCAGGAGTTGACTCGACGATACCATGTAAATTTTAGTTCAAACAGGCTTCGCATATTTGGTTGGGTTTCATAACTAAAAGTCTAACCTTGTAAGTTAAGTGTGACCTAACTTTTATAAGTAGCTATTTTCTTTTACATTTTTCCGATGTGGGACTCCCCCTCACATGTCATCTACACAAGTCTTAATGTGTAATCAATAACCATAACCCGAAGGGCTTTATCATTTTCATGGAAAGTCAAAATCCCCGCTCATTGCTTGGGGAAAACTGGTGGAATCTACAAGAACTCAGATACTGATTACTGACCTTTTTGTCAAGTTCAATAGCTCTAGTAGAGTCTGCCTCAGCTTGGAGAAAACTAGATAAACATAAACGAACATGTTATAACCAGGTAGGGGGGAACGTTTAAGTAAAACCAAAAGTACTGAACAATACCTTCCCAATTCCAGATATGCCGCAGATCTATTACTATAGTATGTTGCGTTATTCTCATTTAATTTTATAGCCTCGGAATAAAAGCCAACAGCCTTCTGCCATTGTTTGTCTTTGAATGCTTGATTACCCTAAACAAAGCAAATAAATCAAAGTAACATTATTATTACGCAACAAAGAAACGAATAAACAGCCATGATTCCACTTTTGAATTTGCTGATTAGCAAGTTGTTTCATCGGACATAATCCCGTGCTTTTGTGAACAGTAAAATTTTAGTTTTGTCAAATATCAATATTACCATATGTATTGCTGTAGTTTATCAGGTCATGGACTAACAATGTGACAACCATAACACTCTCTACAAAATGTGAGACTATTTGTAAATATCAATTCTCAACTCCTAAGCTCAATGAGTTAGAAATTAGAATAAAGCGTTGAAATGTCTGATGGATATATGCATAAACTAACTTCAATGTAGTATACTGGATATAAATATAATGTCAACCAACACAAAAACCTTGCTTTGTCAAGGAAGGAAAAAACGCTCACCTTTTCTTTAGCAACTTCAGCAGACTGCTCCTGGCTGATTGTGTTACTTGTTGGTTTTGACTTGATAGTGACATTAGCTTGTTCTTGTAGAGACGCGTACATGGTCTGCACTGTATCTAACAAAAAGCGATCACCAGCATGCCTTGCTATTAAGGAAACTGAGATAGGAGCCTTATCATGAACTCCCACTGGCACGGTGACCTGAAACAAAATGACAACAAAATATGGATGAAGTTGTGGCAGCATAATTTTATAACTTATAGACGGGTATTAATGTTCTCGACAATCATTTCCTTGTTTTGTAGATGAGCAGATAAAATAATTCACCTGACAGCAACCTGATATGCTAGCAATACTCAGTAGACTAAGTGCACGGCTTTGGTAGTCCTCTGATAGGATCTCCTTACTGCCGAGTTTCGGAGGAGGGTCAGCAGTAGGGATCACTAAAATTCCATCATCCTACATATAGCAGCAAAAGAACGGAAAATATTCATGCACGGTTACAGGATAAGCAAGATAGAATGTGAAGCAATCAAGTGGTACACGATAATCAACAATTTCCTGGAGGTTGAACGTGTATATATTAAGTACAATTACGTGCAACATGATGATTTTTAACAGGATAATATATGAGTCCTTAATCTCATAAAACCACAAGCAGCATGAATAACTTAGAGATCTACATCAAATCAATACCTTCAAAAGAGAATTGATAGCCAAACGCATTTCGCTTCTAATTGATTTGCAGTTCTCAATCTCTGTGTCTGTTGTCTCTGACATTTCATGCAATTGTGCTGAGATAGAAGGATCCAGAACAGGTTTGAAGGTGTTAATCCACTCCTCATGATTTTGCTTGAACTCATGTCTGTTTCAAAAGGGCAGAGAAACATTTAAGTCATGCACAATCACAAACAGTTAAAATCAAGATGACGAGAAGATGCACACAATTGGAAACATGCCCTCCATTGAATAAAAAACAAAGATCCTAGGAATGACTATAATTTGATCTAACCTCAAGAAGAGGCTCAAAATTATTTGATCATCATTTACATACATGTAAAAATCACAGGACAAAAAAGGAGAGTTTGAGAGTAGAGGAAATGCCACAGATCTAAATAAAATTTCTCAACAAGGTTGATTGCACAAGCAATTGCCTCATGCAGGACTGATCATTCATATACTGTCCGTGGTTATGTTTCTAACCTTTATTCGGAAAAACCTTAAATTTCTGTTAGTTAATGCTATTAACTGAACAACCCCGAATTGGGTGGGGTGGACGCGTGAAACCAATTTTTTTGTTAAAGCCATTTAACAGGATGGATCATCTGGAAAGCCCAAAGAAAATTAGTAGTTCAACTCAATGGCATTCACAACGTCAATTATAATCATCAACCAAATATCACCAGTGGATTAATGTCGGCTTACACTATTAAACTTGTGTACCATCATAAACAGCAGCCCTAGGGCTCAAAGACATGCCTAGTAGATAGCTGAGGATTATGTTCTAAAAAATGAGTGAACCAACTAAGTAGCATCATCAAAATCATTGTACAGCTACTCTTTCTTACTTATTATTACTTACTTTACCCAGGACCTTAAGAAGCTTACAAGAGGGAAAGGGTGGTACAATCATTCTGTAAGCTAGGCTTGAGTGCATTACATAGAGATATTATAACTAATGTTCTTACTTCTTACAAAGAGATATTATAAAAAAAACTTCTTTAGTCTCTAAATAATATTATTAAGCCCTTGTTCCCAGCTAGGTAACTGTCTCAACAACATCTTTTCCCCAGTATACAGTACTTTCTAACCATAAATTTCTGTATCTGTCAGGGTGTGTGACCTCACCTATGAAGAAGCTGCATAGCATCTGCAAGCAATTGTATAGACGAAGTTTTCAGTCCATTTCCTTTCTTGCTACGAAATGCTTTCAAGCTTGGAACTTTAGAGCTGAAGTAGTCATCAATATTTTCGTGTTTCAGAACTTGTTCTGGAAAATGTACAAATTAGGATTTCTAAACTAGACAACGAAGGAAAATAAAATTCTAGAAAAGGATCTATAAACTTTTACGTAAAATAGGTCAAAGCAGAGGAACATACTTCCAAATAGCTTTTCGGTGGATTTGATAATAACCTCAACAACTCTTTCTGCAGGAAACTTGACTAGTTGAAAACAATTATCAGCTAAAATAATTTGCCTGGGATTACGTTGAACTGCAAATGGAAGTTGCAGTAGCACATGGCATACACGGCGCAAAATACTAGGATCCTTAGCAAACCAGCCTGCATGAGTAATGTCACAGTTTAAACAATTTGATCAACTAACGGCTGCAGGAGGATCACAAATCATAAAAATAATGTGCTTTATTGAAAAAACAAAATCTTTTCCATGATAAGGAAGCTATGTATCATTAATAGATATTTATGAAAGATTCACCACAAGGAGGAAGGTTAGCTCATCCCAAAATAGATACAGTAATGCCCCCACTTTAAGTTGAGACGATCAAGTTGAATCTAGAGCTAGTAAATATGGATTTGATGTCTCCTCTTGAAAGATGGTTACACCCCATGTTTGTTTGGGAATGGCTTGGTTGTTGTTGTAGAGCCAAGTGACCCTAACATGCAAGCTTTTTATTCCACAAAATAGTTCCCATGCAACAACAGCAAGGTAAAGTGCATCTTATATTTCTGATGCAACCTCATATCATATATACTAATCACTATAGAGCCTGTTATAGCGGCATTCAACTCTGTCGTGTCAACTTGAGTTCAACTAAAATCAGGCAACAAAAAATTGAAATATGCCTTCTCAAAATGTTTATGAAAAGAATGTATCATGTATATATGTGTCAACATAGCATATAGATTTCTATCATGCATACCAACAGTATCAAGAATTGGTGAAACAGGTAAAATCCCCGTGTGAGGAACAACCCCATGTGAAGGACGAAATCCAATAATACCACAGAATCCAGCAGGAACTCTCACACCCCCAACAGTATCAATACCTGCCATGTAATGTTAAACAATCAATTATAATGAAATATAACAATAATGAAATGAAAGCAAAAAGGGAAAGAGGGGGAAGAAGAGATAAAGCGACAAGAGTTATGAAGTCACCTATGCCATTTTCTTTTATTCTCAGGAATCATTCTCCATCATATGGTTGTGGAAGTTAAAAATCAAAAGATTAACCCATACAATGAAAAGTATGCACCTAGAACAGCCTATTTAGGTAATTAAACTTCACTACCTGTTTGGCAACTGGGTTATGGCTCACTCTACATCGGATGAGATTTTAGCCACCCAGTTGAGAGAGAACCATGTTATCGTTAAAAAAGAGAGTCAGATTTTACAAGCTTCATTATTTTGGGTATAAGACAACAGGAAGGAATCAAGAAGAAGGGTAGTAAGCCAAGCAAAATAAACAAAAGCCCTAAATATAAATGCAAGAAGAGAATAACAATAAACAAGGTTCTAAATGGAAACAATTGAACAAAATGAAACAAAAATAGTGCTCACCCAATGAGAAGTCAACTAGATTTGCAGCTACAGCTACTGCAGCTCCACTAGAGCAACCGCCAGGTACTCGAGACGGAGCTGCAGGATTTGTGGGTGTACCAAAATGTTTATTTTTTCCACTTATGCTGAAACAAAACATTCCAGAACCAACCAATGATAAGTAAACCAGTAAGAAGAGCAAACTTTACTCATTTATGCAGCGACTACAGTGCTATACAAAGAAACAGTGACAGAATACATAGATAAATATATCTCTGCAAGGCCAAACTGTTTCTTGGTATGGTGATACATCATAGGATGCTATTTAAGATCACATGTATAACCAAATGCCGAAGATAAGATCAAACGACTGTCTACAAACCTAAATGCCATCTCATCCACTACAGTTTTCCCAACACAGGTGGCACCTCCTTCAACAAGAGTTGAAACCACAGGAGATGTACTAGAGGCTGCATCATGAGTATTTTTCCAGTCAAGATGGCCAAAGCCAGTCACATAGCCATTGATGTCAAACCTGGGAATCATAATTCAAAAAAAGAACATTTTACTTTACCAGAAACATATGGATATCATCTACTAAGAAATACCAGCAGACAGCTAAATATAAATGGAAATGGGCTAAATACATTTTAAGCACTACAGTACAAAGTTTATAACCTCTTAATAGTATCTTCTCTTATAATGCTTTCCTCACCAATCAAAACAAGACTAGAGAAGACACAAAAACAAATAGCCAGCAACTTAACAAACATTCCAAATGAGGCTTCGTTTTAGTCAATGCCCTATAACTCTAAGTGACAATGTAACATAATTTAAATAAAATGGTGCTATAGAACATAATTTAAAACTTTTAAGTGCTCAAGGCTGAAAATAAATAATCAGGCTTCAACTTTAAAACAGAAGCCAGAGGAGAAACAAAGGAAGGAATTTGAAATTCTGACCATTTGATAACAGGATAGAAAAATATACTTCCACTAAATTGCTGCATCCTTGATTACAATTGTCAGAAGCAAATAGAATAAGGAGAAAAACGTGAACTTAAAAGTTTGAAGTTCCTTTTTCCCTTTCCATTTCCATAGCAACCAAAACAGACTGGTAATAAAAAGAAGTGATCTGTTTCTTTTTCTGAAATCCCGAACTAGGACTCAAATAGAAAACAATAAGGTACTAGAAGCTAATTACAACCCAACCCGAACTAACACCTCAATTCACAAACCATGTACAGAAAAAGAGCCAAAATATACTAGGCTTCTTCTTCTTTTTTCCTTCTATTTATTGCATTAGTAGTTACCCACAACATGAAAGGTCATTTTCACAATTGTAAATGACAGTAATGAAGCTAAGAGATTGAATATACCAATGATTCCACCATCAACCCTCGAAGCATATATAATTGAACGCTAATGCAAAACCCAATTCACCCTTTCTAGTTTCCAACCTTAAACAGGATCCACGTAAAAACTCTCCAGCTAATCCCCATTATCATGAACTTGAAAAATATTCAAACAACAGCAAAAAGAAGATGCAAAATCCCATATAGTTTTTTGGAGGAGACAAGAAGAACTCACGGGTCGGAGACAGCGAAAGTGAGGCCGGTGAGGGGGTGAGGAGCTTTAGGGGGAGCGGGTTGCGGAGGAGGGAGGAGCTGAAGCCTCTCGACGAAAGCGCCCAAGTCCTCTTTGATGGTTCTCTTCAGCTGCTTGACCGCGTATAGAATCCCCGCCAGCCCCAATCCAAGCAGCACCCATAAATTTGCTGGTGCAGGTGCCATAAGGTTCTCTTCCTCCTTGGATTATATCTATTATATACAGATAATATGTATATATAACTGCTCCTCCAGGTCCAAGGATACAGATAAGGTTTGAGAGAGAGAGAGGAATTGGGAAGAAAGTGCAGAGTGACCTAGAAGAAGAAGGATTGGATTGGATTGGTTCCTGAGAGAGAGAGAGTATAGCTATTAGCTACTGTTTCGGCAATCCATCAACCCGAACCGGAGAACAGTTTTATACCCGACCCGATTATTTGGGTGGGTTCTTAAACGCAGCGACCTCTTCTAAACCTCTGTAAAATCTCTCGAGAGATCTGTGTTGTCTCCTACGCTACGCTACGCCATGAGAAGAGCTTCGACTTTGGCCTCCTCCGTCTCTCGGGCCCTATCCGCTGCCGGGAATGGATCTGCGGGCGGCGGAGGCTACCACCGCCTTCTTCTGGCGGAGCACTACTCTTCCTCCGGCGCAAGATGGACCTCGTCGTTTACGAATTCATTCTCCACTGGTTCGGTCAGAGCAGGGGTTGCTGGAGCTCTTTTTTCAGTTGCCGCAGCTGTTGCTGCGACTGCGACCTCGCAGGAGGCTTACGCCAAGGAACCACCGAAGCCGGAGCTTATGCCCAAAGAAGTGGTGCTTTATCAGTATGAAGCTTGCCCCTTTTGCAATAAGGTTAAAGGTAACGCCTTTTCTACTCTTGTTGGTATATTTCTCATTTGTTGATCTCATAAATGCACTGATTTGTGGTACAATTTTGGATTTGAAGAAGACAATGATTTGGCTTCAGTTAGTTAAAGGGGGGTTATGCTTCAAATGATTTGTTGTTGTGAGGTGTTGATTCTGGGTTTTGGTTTGGCTTGATCCTGCAGTTTCCTTCCTTTACTTATGTTAAGAGTTATTTGCAAGTGGCCAAGTAGTTATTGAATGTAGCATTGTGGTTTAAGGGACGGGAAATTGGATTTATTTATTATCATTGGTGTGAGAAATTGAAGTATTCTCTTTTTCATCTGAAATAGTGTTTTCTACGTGTTGGTGGTGACATTTACTTTTAATTTCAGCATTCTTGGACTACTATGACATACCATACAAAGTTGTGGAGGTCAATCCACTAAGTAAGAAAGAGATCAAATGGTCAGATTACAAGAAGGTGCCTATATTGGTGGTGGATGGTGAACAATTGGTTGACTCTTCAGGTTTTTGATGTCCTGACCATCAATTTTGTTTTTTTAAGGTTTCTTCTTGTATGGAAATGTTGGTGTCGAACTTGCAGTAGTAAGGTTTTTATGCCATCGTCGTAGAGTTCCATTATAATTTTTCAATCTATTGGCTTACATGGCATGTGCAGATATAATTGATAAGATGGGTCAAAAGATTCTTCCGGACAAGAGAATTCAGAAAGCAGATGATGAAGAGAAAAAGTGGAGACAGTATGTTGTTTTTCATCTCTTGTTCTGCTCATTCTCTGCTTACACATTTGTGCTTGAAAATCAACATTGCTGAAAACCTTATGAGACGAAAAGGGGGGAATATTGTCGGTAGAAATTTGCCCCAGTTCTCCTACCAATGGTAGAGAATGTTTTCACTAGTTGTGAATAACTGCTTTGGAATTGCTTTGCATTCTTTAATACTCTCATAAGCTCAGGTTCAATCTTTCCATTTATTGTTCGAGTGTTTGACTGATAGATATTTGTAGGCATCATACTTATATTTTGATGGGATAAGACTGTTCGATTTGAGTTTGGGTGTGTTTGTAAGAACTTACACTGCTTGCTTTGGTTTCTACCTTACATGAGAGCATGTAAGGTATAGCTGAGATTTTGATTATTTAGGATTTGGGAGATGACTTCTGTCAAGTTTTGTACCGATGGGATGCATATGTTGTATCTGTGCTTTCGGGGGTAGTATGAGATATTCATAATTATACTAGGTGAACAAGGACATATAAAGATATTGCGTGTCTGCAACGTGTGAATACATATCAAGTGAATGAAAAGCTCTTTTGCTCTAATCAGTGTGACTCGTTACCCTTCTAACATAATTTCTCATGTTGCCGCTGTTACTGATTTTGCCATCTAACTCTTGGCATATTTGTTATTGATGGATCTAATGATTATGTGATGTAGGTGGGTTGATAGTCACCTGGTGCACGTATTGTCTCCAAATATATATAGAAATTCTTCTGAGGCACTCGAATCCTTTGACTATATTACAAGCAATGGTGAGACATGTGGATTTTCTTAAAGTTTATTTACTTCCATTGATTTTTAATCTAGACTTTAATATTGGTTTACTTTTCTGATTTTCTATGTGAACATGTGTAATGATTTTAAGCATTGACATTGAAATGATTCAGAAATTGAACTATAGTCTATATCTGTTTTTGGTATTTTGTTTGGGACCTGTAATTATTTATGCTCTCTATATAATGGGAATTGTTGGAACTTCAACTCCGTTTTGAAACTGACAAGAACTTACATTACGTCCTCCCTTGTGATTGCAGGTAATTTCAGCTACATGGAGAAGATGAGCGTGAAATATGCTGGAGCTGTTGCTATGTATTTTGTATCCAAGAAACTGAAGAAGAAGTATAACATAACTGATGAACGTGCAGCCCTCTATGAAGCTGCAGAAACATGGGTTGATGCTTTGAATGGACGGAATTTCCTTGGTATGCGCTCTGGTTCAGTTCCGTTGTGCGCAATCAGTCTGATGGAATGCGTTTCTATCTAGATATTGATGAAAACTAGCATAATGTATAGGAAATTTGAAATTTGATGTGTAATTTTTTTTTTCTTCTTTTCTTACAATTGTTGTTTCAGGGGGTACCAAGCCTAACTTAGCTGACCTTGCTGTCTTTGGGGTTCTGAGGCCTATTCGTTACCTGAGGTCTGGCAAAGATATGGTGGAAAACACACGAATTGGTGAATGGTACACAAGGATGGAGCAAGCTGTGGGAGAGCCATCGAGGATTAAAACCATGGAGTAGCTAGTTGGTTTGTAGCACAAGATCTCTGAGGGAACATGGTCTTTACTGGTTTGGTCACTAGCTAGAATATCGTATAGAAGGGTAGAACAAAACAAATAATTGTAACGAAAGAAATATTCTTAGTCTGCAGGCCACCAAATTAGACTTGCTATTTGGTGTAGACGGTTTTGCATGCCAAATTTTGCTATTTCTACTGTCAGGAAAAAAAGATAAGACAGGTAATGTTGGTAGTGTTCATTGCTAGAATAGCGATGATTCCGAATAAACCCAATTTCATTTGTGGATGAGAATGTGCACAAAGAATGTGGTTTGTGTTGATATGCATGAAATGAATGGCAATATTTTCTAACGTTTGGCGTTGGTTAAGCGTTTGTTTAGAAAACTGTACTGTTATGTAATATTTGGCATTCATTTTAACAATCAAATCTTATAATAGAGTCCACTTCGTAAGGTAATTTTGGATTTATTTCTTAAAAATATCATATAAAATAAAGTATTCTAAAAGATATTTCAGGATATCAGAACTCAAATTATACTTGCAAACCAAATTTTCTATATGTTACCCAAATATACAAATATGAGAGTCAATTTTTCCCATTTTTACAACAATCCCATCCATATGTTGGGAACTCAGCAAAATAGGCGTGGAAAATATATTAAATTCGTTCAAATGAAAAACAAATTAATTAAACAAAATTAATTTTGATTATGTTCAAGAACTAGTTCAAGAATCATACTAAAGTTTCGATTTGTTCATTAACACTTGATGCAGCCTTTGGATAAGCTCTCCGAATGCGAAACATTTAGTCTGTCCACTAGCTGATCCTCTAAAGCTCATCCATGTGAACTTGAAGCCTTAGACACCTCTCTTGAATCCTCGACCAAAAAATTTTTGCTATCTTGTTGTAGTGATGGAAGAAGATATGAAAACTCTCTTTCTATTTTTGTTTTCAGGGGGTTGAGCCACCCCTCCTTGTTCGAGATTTTTTTATAATTACCTTCATTTTGATATATTATGGGGCTAAATCAAAGTTCGTATGTAAGACTTTGAATATAGAATCTGAGAAACATTTTTGAGTGACTTCTACTCTTTTTATATTAAAAATTCTATCAATATTTTTTATATTAAATATATCGTACAATCTCGTACTTGAATTAAATTAGATGAAATATTGATTACTAATTATCGTATTAAATTTTTTGTGAGTTAATCTAACGAAATCGACGTTATGTTTAAGTGAAGGATGTGTACGCAATGATCTCAAAAAACTAGTGATGAAGTCACGACTAGTTTTCAAATCACAAGGAGGCTAGAAGTTCTTGACAAAGAAGTAATTCGGGATCGTTTTAAAATTTCTTTTTTGTATCGTATCGTTTTCAGATTGGATCTAGTGTTAAAAAATATGGATAATCTCAGTAAAATACAATGTAAATATCACTATTCTTAACTAACTACACTGAACTTGGATTCGTCTCATTTAACTACACTGGTGATTCCATAGTATTTCACCATCCATATATGTTAATTTTGATGTTTAAAGATGAAAATGCTCGTCCTTACTTGTCAATTGCTTGTCACTAGTTCTTCAATTATGCCTTAATCCCCAAACCCAAACGCTTCTATGCTAGATTGATGGGAATAGGGATATGAACTATATTTCCTGATCGGATATGAACTCCCATTTCTTTCCCACTATGGGATTAGGGTTTGATTTTAGAGATCTCAACCTCAACTTCGTCATTTCATTGTGGCTATGAATTTCTCAAAATTTAGTCGTCTATCACTATCGATTTGATTCAACATGCTCTTGAAGCTCTTTGCGGTGTCACACTTGTCACCATCGTTGGTCTTGAACATATAGAGTTTGAATGCATCCTTGAGGTCTCTAGACTTTCCTTCCCCGCCCTCTTCGCCTTCCACCAACGTCTCCGCCTCCTCCA
Source organism: California macrophylla (assembly GCA_036898065.1). Lineage (NCBI taxonomy): Eukaryota > Viridiplantae > Streptophyta > Magnoliopsida > Geraniales > Geraniaceae > California > California macrophylla. The sequence goes on along the minus strand of JAYMTO010000278.1, from coordinate 217 downwards.
TCGTCATGTCACCATCAATCGAGTTTGTACACCGGTGAGCTATGTGGTTAAAGCCCCACGCTATGCCGGCGTCTCACTATCATCGTAGGATGAATGAGTGGTACTACAAGAGTTAGAGTTGGGGTTTCAAACAAAGTAGAATAGGAATTATTCAAAAATTTGGGCCATGTGCAAGGCACATGACTCATTTTTATGTTAATTTGGATAGAAACTCGTA
>JAYMTO010000277.1:0-13746 GCA_036898065.1 California macrophylla | reverse complement strand
TTGACTCTGTGTTATCGTTATGATTAGTGAATGTTAGCATCCATGATTGCTTTCTACCTTGTTAATTGATTAATAATTCTCCTACCTTAATTTTTTTAATAGTGTTGTAGTGAATGTCCGTGGATATCTCCCTTTTCGACATAACTGATTGACAAACCAGTGAGGTTTGAAAGCGACATTCTCGAGGTGGAGAAGATGAATCAAAAAAACAAACATTTTTTCGCGGTATAAAGGTTCATGTCTCTGGCCAAGCTAGAACGTCGCCAAAAGACCCTTGATTTTTAGAAAGACTTACCGTATGGTAAGATATTCAATTCCTATCTCTCTTTCTATGTACTAATTTAAATTTTTATTTAATGAAATTAATCATCCAAGCTAGCACCCTGAAAGTTGTTGCACGCGGGGGATGCTCTCACCTCACTAGTATCCGAATTTGGCACATTAACTTCCTAGCCAGTAATTGAATATCTTACCATACGGTACGAAATCGTCACCCGTAAGGGTACATGTCCCACACGCAATAAAGTAAGGTAAGTTTGAATCATATTCATAGGAATCCACAAGACATATAAATATGAGACTTAATTTAACTCTGATTTAAGGACAATAAAAGAAAGGGAAATTCTTTGGGGCTATAGAAATATAACTAAGGACCAGTAAAAGCAAGAAAGTAAAGTATAAACAATGCGGTGGAAGATGGAGGAAGGTTCATATAAGTTGAGGTGAATGTGGGTTCTACTAAACCCAAATAAAATCCAATTACATGAACCTTAATTACTAATCCATGTTGCATTATACTACAGGGGAGTTATCTGGTTCACTTAACGTGAGAACGTGAGAATTAGGAATGACAATGGGGCGGGTTTAGGTCGGGGTGGCCTCCCCCACCCCCGTGCTGAAATCCCGTTACCCGCCCTTATCGGGTTCGGGTCGGGATTCCCCACCCCAATTTTTTGTAATATTATTTTTTATATTGCCCCATATTAATAAAAAAATTGAATAATTTATATGATTTTTCACTAAATAAATGTTACAAAAACTAACAAAGTCTAAAATCAAACATAATACCCAAACATTTCATAGTCAAGAAACAAATATATCACTAAACTATGTACACAATTTGAAAATAATATATTAAATATTTATATTTCATGTATATACATGTGGCGAACTATGTATTTTTTTAAAAGTTTTTATTAGACATTTTTCAATATTTTTAGGTTCAAACATTTTCTAACTTTCAATCAAGTACTTTCCAACTTTGAATCAAGTTTCTAAATTTTAGGAGTACTTTCTCACGTTCTCATCTTAGGAGTTGGTTCTCACTTGATAACTATCCTATAATACTAATCCTAAGTCTAAATTACAAAATCCACCTACCCAAATATAGACTTATCCTAATGAAATTAATCGCACATACATTTTGATGTCACTCATTTAGTCTAGGTAATCCGTAATCCGTAATCAATAGTTACTAACCCAAATGTAGAAATTTAATATTGTCTCATAACAATATGATTAGTCTAGGTTAAAAGGAAAAGGTTGAGTGCATCTCTCTTAATATGGCGTTTGTTTAGTGGCCAAGTTAGCAAGTTTTGGAAGATGGGCTACCATTGGCATGTAGACCAATTAGGAAAACTCCAAAGGATTGAAGTATGAAGCAAAGGGTATGCACCAAATTACAATATGCTCTCGGAATAGTAAAGATGTTCTCGTGAGAGCGTCAACAACATTTAGGAAATGAAGGATCTACTACAACCTACAAATACCTATGACAAAAATAGAGAGATTATCTTTAGTGCTGTACCTTAGGAGACCTATTGTTCAACATGGGGTATTCAATCTAGGCTTTAGAAGTAGGATAGAAGGGAGTCATTGTTAAGCCTGTGAGAAGGAACAAGGTTCTAACTTAGGTAAGATTCTAGGTTTTTATTCATGTGGGTGAATACTTAGGTTGCTTGGGGGTTACGACTTCAAGAACTGTAATTTTATTTGTAGTCGCTAGTGAATATACTTCTTGTTGTAGTAGGCTTCCTCTTCTAGATGGGGTACCAAACTACTATATCAGCTTTCTATCTAATGCTCTCATATTTATTCATAGAGTTAGTCTGTCTGACAATTTTTAATCAGTTTTTCTATTTTCTGCACTTAAAAAACTAATAAGTTCTCGAATAGTCAATTTCAATTGGTATCATAGGATGTCACTCGATACAAGTAGTGTGATTGAGGCGATCCAGTTCATGACATCATGAGAGACGACAACATACCACCCAACTATGGCTATTGGAAAACAAGAATGAGAGGTTTCCTAAAATCCCTGGATGGCAAAGCATGAAATTTTATGCTGGTTGGGTGGACTCATCCCACTAGTCAAAGGCAAAATCCCTGAAGTTGTGTGAGATGTCGATGAGTAGGAGTTTGCTGTAGGGAACTCCATGGCTATGAATACCATCATTACAAGAGTAGAAGAGAATATATTCAAGTTGATATCCTTATACGAATGTCCAAGAAGGTGTGGAGTATTCTTCAGGTGGTGCATCAAGGCATAGACGAGGTGCATATGTCCAAAATTCAACTTCCTGGAATAAGGTATGAGAATTTGAAGTTGAGAGAGGATGTGGACATCAACAGTTTCAATGCTCGTATATGTGTTATTTCTAATGAGTCTTCGTTTTTAAGGTACCAAAATCCTTGATTCATAAATTTATTGATATTGAATGCGGAAGGAATATTACTACCACAAGACTTGATGAGTTGATAGGATCCCTTACAAAGTTTGAGAGGACTTTGATGACAGTCTTGAAGAGAGAAAGAACAAGAGGGTATCAGAGAATGCATTTACCAAAAATGACGATATTGAAGATCTTGGCTTACTAATCAGAAAATTCGGCAAAATACTAGAGAAATGTATACTTTTTCAAGGGACTACACAACCAGATGTTCCAATAGGCATCATGAATAGTCGTGCTTGGGCTAAACAACTTAGGAACAAAGAGTCGGAAGTGTCTAAAAGAAGAACTTGAGTGATTAAGTGCAAAAAGTGTGGAGGATTTGGACATAATCAGAGTGAGTGCACCAACAAGAGGAAAAATATCCCCTAACGATACTTGTAGTGATGAAGACTTACATGTCTGAACGCAGGACACCATGTTGCATTAATGGTGAAATTAGATAATAGAGAGAAAGTAGTGTGGTCAAATCTACCAACAGCAGAAGAGTGTACTCATAGAGACAGCATGCTCATTTATATAAAGACTAGGCCCTTCTTGTTAAGGAGAAAGAGCAGTTGAATAAGAAAAATATGGAATTCTGTGACACGGTGAGATTTCTTGAAGAAGCCGATGAAGAAGGCAAAGAGAGAGAATTGAGGGAAAACAAGGAGTTAGAGCACCTTGTGAAGAAAATCATAATGTTAAACTCCGAAATCCCCCAGCTTAATAAACTTGTCTCTGCTCAGATTAATACTGGAAATTGACAAGGCTTAAGATATACAGAAGAAAAAGAACAAGCAATCTCAAAATTTATCGAAGGCAAGGATGTTCCAATTTTTTTTAACAATGTTCAGAAACTAAGATACAATTCTAAAGCATGTGGTGTCAATGACAAAATGAATAAGCTTAAGTCTACTTACAACATGTTTGAGTAAAGAAGATGTTCAGTCAATTGTTCAAGAAAAGCACATGAACACTTCACGCAACAGAAGAAAACTCATAGGCGTTGCTTGGAAATCAATATAGATTCTCCCAGGAAATAGAGTGTGTGCTTTCAGTATCATGAAAAGGGATGCATCAAGCTCCAATGTCAAGACGACCAAGCTCTCAGACATGTCAACGAACAAAGCATCACAAAAAAGTATTTTAAAGCTCCAACGAAAAAGGAAGTTTAGCCAAGGATAAGGAAAGTCTGGAGAATTAAGGAGACTAACAAGGGTGCAACAATAACAGCAAGAGTTCAGCCCATCTTCTATCAAGCAAGAATGTCTAGAACGAAAGGATCATATAATGATACTCCCTATTAGGCTGATGAGTGAGCATCTTGTCACTAAATTCATTAATTTTCATCTCTATTTTAAGAACTTTTCATCTTGTTTGTTCTTATTGCATAGAGTCGTGACCCTTGTCTACACGGATCATGTACTTACCCATGTTATGTTATTTTACATGTAACTTTTTCATTTTTCCCTATTTTGTCTTATATATGTATAAATATTTAGAATTAGGGTTTAGAGACATTACATCACATTGTTTGAATTTCAAAGGATCTAGAGAATGAATTTCTCAAGTTCTAGTGAGAGAAAGTGTAAGAACGCTTGAACATTAAAAGGTTAATGAAGATTGAGGAGTTTTGACTATATTTGGTAATGTGTATCTCAATCCTCTACTTCATTATGTCCATTTGTTTTAGTTTATTGCGTAATTTCTTTCATTTATGTCATGGATAGATAAATACCATCAATATAAGGCATGTAGGAGTATTATTGATACTTGTGAGCATTGGGTTTATCTCTCATTTGAATATTTTGGCTTTAGGTTAATTAATCTTGGTGTTCTTGTACACAATTCTTTCTCCTTAATTTTCCTAACGATCGATAGGCTATAGTGTCAATATTCAAGAGATGAGGATATTATATTGTCCTAGAATGAGCAAGACTTGTGTTTAAATACTAATTTTTATTTTCCCACGTTTTGGACTTTAAATACAATTCTCACTTGTAAAAAAATGATTAACACAAGTGCAATATTCATAGGTTACCAAACCAAGAGATAGATGATTTCATAGAACTTAATGCTTTATGACTTTCTACACCTAGACTAGAGATAATTATTGTTATAAAACATATTTATTAAAATATTAAACTTGATTTCAAAATACATTTGCAATAGATTCTATAAAATTATAAAATGGTCAATTAATCTACATTTAAATCGAACAATCATAAATATTAATATACAGATTATTTCCATGTAGATTCAACGCTCATATAATATATTATGATTTAATGAAATCAATTTCTAAAATTAGTTTGAAATAATTTTTGAAATCCTATTATAATTCGATTAATTGATTATACGTCGTCATCCTTATTCTGTTCAATCATTAGTTTCTTGACTTCAAGTTTATTTTCAATTGTAACTCTTTATCTCTTATCATGACCAATATTGTAATATTTCTTCAAGTTTTGTTGGTTTTGAAATATAAAAAATCATATTCATACATAATGTTTAATTCAATTTTAGGAAGAGGTAGGAGGATCATAGAAGAAGAGTTCCAACAATGGAATGCATCACAACCACCCATGGACATGGCGGTTTATCCTCCCCCCAGAGTTCAGTCCTTGATTCTTTGACCCTTACCAACGACCAGTAAATTAAATGTTTTCAGTTCTTTGGAGAACTGGTAAAACTGTTGTCTCCAAGGAGTTATGAAGTAGGAAAATACAGGCGAGAGTTCCAGTTTAGGCAACTCAGGGCCACAACATAATATAAATTGTGCTACAATTTCCAGACTTGAGGAAGAGAATGAGCAAATGAACTCACAACTTAGGCGTTACAAGAAGGAACAACTGCGAATGCAATGACAGATGCAAGAATTGTACCAACAATTGGGGTGCCGCCACAAGACGATTACGATGACATTCGACCTCTTTCTTATTGTTGATTCTCCTCCATTCGTGATTTTAGTACCTTTTTCAAGCATTATGATGAATTTTATGTTTGTCGGTAATGATGGATATTTGTGTAATGACTTACTTATGTTGAACATTTAAATATATGTTATTGTCATTGTATGCACTAAATTTGAGTTTTAAATGAATGAATTTTTAATTTTATGTCTAGGTGAGACATTTTTATTTATTTTTTAAATTTTCAAAACTTGCTCGACGCATAGGCTATATGTTGGGCATGTCTGAACTACTCACGAACCCGAGTAAGTAGTGTGCATTAGGTGGGTTGATCAGTTGACTTACCCTGACACATGCATTATGCATAAGGCAAGCACACTCGTCCGACGTATGCATTGTGTGTCGGGTGGGTCGACCCATGCGATGCTTACTGTAAGCATCAAATAAGTAGGACTCGATAGCTGCTTATTTTATGCGTTAGACAAGTCGATCCCCCCAACTCATATCATTCTGGTGTTAGGTATCATCTTAGCCGACTCGACAAACCGAACTCCAATTACCTGACACTAGTTTGGGTATTATGCGTCGGGTGGATCGACCCATGTGATGCTTACTATAAGTGTCAAGTAGGACTCGACCACTGCTTATTTTATGCATTAGACAAGTCGAGCCCCCAACTGATATCATTCTGGTGTCAGGTAACATCTTAGCCGACTCGACAAACTTAATGCCAATTGCGCGACACTGGTTTGAGTACTATGCGTCAGACAAGTTCTTGCTTGACATATATGAAGACCTACCTGACACATGTCATGCATTAGGTGAGTCGGATTCTATAGCGGTGAATATAATAAATAATAGTTCAAGAAATGGGAATAGAGGACAAAGAAGAAAAAGGCCACCCACCTTTTGCCTGTCTTGTAGTCATCCCCGTTCTAGACCTCAAATCAAAGATTTAAATACTACTTGATGAAATTAACTTCGACATCCTTAAACAATTATTTCCATACTATCGAGTGAAGAGTTTTATTTTATAGTGAGGTAAAGAGGTCAAAGATTCCATTTATTAGCCAAAAACTACGAGTAATAATTGTGCTAGACATATGAGATGGCTCCAACTCCAACTACAACTCCAACTGGTAATATATACAACAGTCATGTGAGGTAGGGTTGCGATTTATCTTGGAAAATCGTACATATTGAGCGTGTGATATAGTATTGCCCAGAAGGCCGAATGTGCTCTCCTCCACTGCAGATTACTTGATAAGTTGAAACTGCCAGTTCTCTGTCTCTGTCCCATTCTTGTTCACGTGCAGAGCTCTGTCACTCACCATCTAAAATCTTAATTCAACCTTTCCTACAGCTCCATCCATCCACTATCTAAATAAACATATGACAGTTACTTGCTGCCGAGTGGTAAAACAATTCTTTTATGATCTGTGCACATGCAACGATTGTATTAGTTGGAGAGTATTTTATACACACACACAAACCGCGCATTTGATTACTTTCGAGTTAGCAATATGTTGAGGCAGTAATTTCCAATAGGAAAAGAACAAGCATAGTGAGATGAGATGGGGTCATCAGCAGTAGAACCACATATAATTGGATGGCCAATATTCATATATGTACATTCGAAACTGTACAAGTTTCAAAGACACCCAATCGATTCATGTATCTACAGATTATCCAATTAATGGATACTGCTACAAGTTTGTAGGCAATAGCTAGGGAGCATTATCCATCTACTGTTTGCCACAACACCATTCAATAATTGTTCATTTACTATACCGACTTATTTCATATTCATATAGCACCGCCCATTTTGGTTCTTGTTTCCATATATAGAATATTAATCTACTCCACAAACTTCAAATTATACCACTTTCACTGACAAGTACGAATCAAACAAGTTTTTCTTATTGGTTTAGGTTTTACATACACCAGTATATATGAATATTATATACATTTCAAGAAGATGCCCTAGACCTAGAATATCCTATAGATTAAATATTAAGTCACCCTATTTCTCATCAAATAGGTGTGAGACATGGCATGCCTGCCACTTACAACAACCAACAAATGCAGTTCTTGCTAGCAATTAAAGGTAAATAAATGGATGCCAGTGTGACCGATATAGTTTTTGTCCCATGTATTATAACAATTCAAAATAATTGACCACTTAATCAAATATACATGAACATATATTGTTAGGGGCGCTACTATGTTTAAACATAGTTTAAACTACCAACGGTCAAACTTTGGAACACGCATATAAAATCTGTGAAATAATTGATACACGGATCGTAACATTCGAACGTGGAGAAATTATTTTTAGAATGTATATAAAAAAAACTTTGAAATGTTTTGGATTCTACATCCACGGTTTGCCACGATTTCCAAAATTTGTCGCTCCACGTTCAAATGCTCTATGGACCATTTGTAGTTCGTAGTTTAAGCACCTGTTTTTCTTTGGTAGTGTCTCTATATCAACGAATACGTATTTGATCATCAAGTTAATTTCTTCCATAAATATTATTATAGTTATAAAATTCACCAACTTTTTAATAGTTTCATTTCAAAACACCATAATAATTTAAGAGTTCATCGTTACAACATTACATTTCGAACCCTTTTCTAATTGAGTATTTCAGACCCAAAGCAACATGCTAATGCTGAATGAGATCCTCCACATGCACATATATGACAACTATTTAAAGCTTATGAGGACAACTTCAAATTCAAATTGGTTGAAGTCAAGTCATTGAAGGCTGCCAATAGGGCCATAGACAAATTTGTTCATAAAAAAAGATATGTAATCCAAACATATATATAAGAAATATATATTTGGTTGGACCAGAGATATATCCTCTTTCCACATACATATTCAACAATATCCTCTATCCAACATTATAAACTATGTTGGTTAAGCTTTAGTGACCCTTTAACATATTAAAACAGTGTATTAAATCGTGAAAAATGGCATGATCGGATATGTGGGCCTACGAGGAATATAATATCCCGATTTCCTAAATGATTGCAAATAAGATAATATAGTAAATGATTGCAAGAAAGATAAACTATCTTTATCAAAAAATTCCATAAACTGTTTGGTTGGCAAGACAATCAATCACAACAATCCATAATTTGAAGGGAAAATGAAACTTGAACCGAGCTATAGCATACTGGCATAGGTATGGTTTTCGGTATAAGATATTGAAAACTTCAGCAATGGTTTTATACTACTCAAATAGAGAAGAACATGAAGCAAGGGGATCAAAGTAGAAACACATATATGAATGTGCCCATTGAGACAGTGCAATTCCGAAATGGAGATAAATTAAATTAGTTTTAACATCTATACAAAAACACATGCATGTTCTTGCTAATCATGATGAACATGTGCAAAAGAATCACATGCCAAATTGGTGTATAATTGCAATATATGACCCTCTTGCCTTGTATGATATATATATATATATATCATAGAATTCCATTGAGAATTGTGGCAGTAATAGGAATTTTATATAATAAGTATACACAATACACTCACTGATTTCAATACTCATGTTATTTGAGCCTATCAAAAAGTCATTGAATTCAACAAATTAGTTTCAGAATAAAGGTGAGGAGTTAACTAATTTTTATTCAAATTTAGACCATAGTTTTGGTAGAGTATAGCTTGACAATCATCTTCTACTTCCCCGAGTTTAAAATAGAAACTTGTTTTGAATTGTACCTCTTAAAATAATACAATTCCAAAGACAAAAACTAAACCATCTCATGCATCAAATTCACAACTAAGGCTAATCAAGATTTGACATATACACAATACAATTTGATGGTAACTATGAAGAATAAGATGAATGGAAGTATAGAATAGAAACATAAAGATATTCGATTCCATATGAATTCAATTCAATCTATGAAGATCAAACTCAGTACTCAGTCATTGAAACAGAAATCAATAATCAGATTTCAAGAATACGATAAAAGAATAGAAGTATATGAATTTGCTCACATAAGGGTCATCACATCTTAGCTGATAATGAGAATCACTCAGTCACAACAAATTAAAAGGAAAAAAGAAAGAAAAAAGAGAGGAGAGGAGTACTATTAAGGCCAGAGGACACAAACCTTTCAATCTATAACAGTAATCAAATAAGTCAATTAATTCATATCCGAGGACACCAAACTTTCTCTCTACTTACAATTTCATTTCTTTTGTTGTTGTTTGTGGTTCTTTTTAATATCATCCATTAAAATTGGGTGGAGAATACTCACAAACAACCTCACTCTCCTCCTCCTTGCGGTGGAAGTTGCGGTGGCAGCCGCAGGCCGCGCAGGTTAGGGCGGCCGCCCCTTCGGCCCCGTTAGCCATGAACTCCCTGCATCCATCCACAGCATATCCTCCGATATTAGCGGCATGGTTTTTCTGGCACTCCCCATATCTCACTCTCCTCACCACCGATGATGAAGTTGTATTCAAGCTTCTTCCGGATTTCACTACTACCTGTCGTTTCTTCATGCTCCCAACAACACCAAATTTGGATCACCAAAACTACGCTTCCAAATTTAAAAAAAAAAGGAAAGAAGAAATGAGGTTTGTAAATTACAATCTGGGAGCTATGAAGAAAAGAAAAGAAAGGAAGGGAATAAAAGTTTGGTATAGCTTTATGGGTCTCTTTAGTTGAGTGGGTTGCTTGTGCATACATATATAACCCTAACCCTAGCAATATATGTAGATGTGTATATTTATATATGGTTAGTGGCATAGCACACCATCAAATTGCATAGAGTTTGAGAGAGAGATTAGCATTATTTTAGCAATTTGTATTTGATTTACTTCACTGAGTGGGCAAAGATTCATACCCATTTCTTCCTGTCCGACCAACCAACGTAGAACACGTCACTGAAACAGTGCCATTTTCACATTCTTCTGCCAGGAAATGAGAATTGTGTTTATGCATTTCAAAGGATCCCATTTCTGTTGGAAGTATATATATACGAGAAACAATTAATAATAGCATGTTCACTATGTTTATCTATATATCCTCTAAAGTCCAGACCAGACCCCCCAAACCAGGAGCTCTGTATGGACTAATAAAGTTGTCTCTACCATTTCCACTGTTGGTAATTACCATATTAATTAACACTTTCCAGATGGATAATATTGTAGTTCATTGTTGATTTCCAAAACCCATAAGAACCCTTTTGAGTGTCAAGTCTTGCGATTCGGCTTCTGATGGATGAGTATAGGATCAGACAAAATTGAATAATGGAAAATATTGCTAATCATATGTATTAATGTTCGACTCAACTAGAAACTCAAATAAATAGTTTGAGGCTCAAAGATGTTTATCATATTTTTCAATGTTGGACTCTAACATACGTTACGTGTAATCCAAATTAATGGATATTTCGAATTACGGGATACTGCACGTGGACTACGAGTCACTAACCCTTTATCTGGATGACATAGAAAGGTTTAAAGAATACCGAATCAAATTTTGATCATATATTAAAACACGATCCAACTAAAAATTCGAACTAATAATTTAAAATTTCAAGATACTTATCAAGTGATAAATAAAGTCACATTTTTTCCCGAAATAAGACTCTTGCAACGTGCATACCATATTTATGAAGCCACACAAAATATCATAGTCCTTAGGATGAGATTGATGAATGTAATACCATTCCAACCACGGTAGTTATAGTTGGTGGTTCAAACTTTTTTGATTATTGTAGGGAATAATGAATAAAATAAGAAACAGAAGCTGGCTTATAACAAGGAAGTGGGTCCAAATGATGTTAAAAGGCAGGTTGGCATGGCCCTTGGAACTGTGACACCAACCCTTGTCTCATTACCTAAGATCTTAATTATGAAAGACCCTTCCCTACCAAAGGGTACCTTTCAAAACCCTTGCGCTCCCTTCCCCTTCTTGCATCAAATCAATGCTCTTCCATTCTACACATCATTTTAAAATATCAACATCTCTAGAGACCTCTCTTCCAATTCTAGTTCATCTCTCCATTTTAAATTTTAAATCAATCAACCCGCGCAAACTCTAGAAACAAAGTTTAATACAGATCCATGAACAGGTTGTTCTTCTAATTTAAATATTGCCCGGAAAAGGAAGTGCAAATACATAACTTTTTCTCAAGAAAATAATAATAATGTAATTTGAATGCTAATAATGGTTTATGATGTTGAAAGATGTGATTTAATGGATGGAGGGTGGAGGGTAGGCTAGATATGAGTGATTGATGCGCAAGCAAGCATTTGGAGCTAGCCTCCAACACATGCATATACATATATTAGTATGATATGAAAGTTGAAATATAAATTAAGTAAAGCCAGGGACAAAAACACAATTGGGGAGAGAAATCAATCAGAAACATATGCATATATGATTGCTGACCAAAATTAAAGTTGAGGGACAAGGGCACGTGTGGTTGTCAAGGCTCAAGTCTTTTATGTAATTTTTTATATGCGGTGTACTTTATACTATGGATGAATAAATACTACGCGCACTCAACCACGTGTCGGGCAAGCCTCTGTATACGTTGGGCAAGAACTTGTCCGATGTATAAGACTCAAAAGAAGCATTAGGCAAGTGACGTGAGGTTTGTCGGGTCAGTTCAATTGTTACTCGACGTCGAAAAGATATACGTCAGGTGGGTCGACTTTCTTGATACACAGAATAAGCATCAGCCGTCGGGTTAGGTCGACCTGCTAGACAAGTGCATATGTTATGCAAGTCGACCCACCTGATGCATACAATATGTGTTAGGTTGGTCGACTTGCTCGACGGATGCACTACACGTCGTGCAGGCTGTTTGATCGATTTGCTCGAAGCACATTGTGTACGTTGGGTTTCTGACTTACCCATCGTATATGCATAGTCTGTTCGCCGGGCAAGCTTTGAAAAAAATTAAAAAAATGTTACACCTAAATACATAAATTAGAAATTCTACTCAATTATAGTGCATAATATAATAATAAAATATCTGAATCCAAATGCTCAGCATAAATAAGTGATTAAAAAGAATATCTATCATTACCAATAATCATAAAATTCATCACAAAACTTGGGAAATGTACTCAAATCGTGAAGATACCAGAATCAAAAACTAGAAAGAGGTGGAATGTCATCGTCATTATCATGCAGCGGCACCCTCCAACAATTGGTGCAATTTATGCGTTCATTTGCGCATTCTCTTTATCAAGTGTGGAAAATGTAGCAGGATCTATCTTATGTTGATGCCCTGAGTTGCTTAAAATGGAATTCCCACCCTTATTTTTCTACTCCGTATCTTCTCAGGGACAATAGTTTTACCAACTCCCCGTTGATAGATCCCTTTGGGTAGAACACAAAATAACCCAAATTATTGAATTAATTAGGGATTGGAAGGTTTAAACAATCAAGGACAGAACCTTGGGAAGAAGGATAATTCCTCATGTCCATGGGTTGCTATGATGCAGTCCACTACTGGACTAATCTTCTTCTATGATCCTCCAACGATTTTCTTGAAATTGAATGAAACACTTTCTATGAATATGATTTTCCATATTTCAAAAAACAAAGTGAAGACATATTACAATAATGTAAGATAAAAAAACATATCGTGAGATCAATATCATTTGGGTGCACATCCAAGAATGCATGCAACATGGAGGCTTTCATACGGTCTGGATCAGATTCATTTTCTATGTTATTGACCCTCGTCTCCAATCTCATCTTTCCCTATGGTAGTTCCAGGTCATCTTTGACCAAGATTCAACATTTTTCTCGCTTTCTTCCTATAAAAGGTTAGTTTGTTAATTAAATAAGCGAAGTGATGTATTTTCAATTTTATGGGCATAATTAGCACCTACTAGGATGTCCGGGTCTCTAAAGTGATGCACAATCCAATGTCACTCCTTTAACCATTGGAGGAACTCTTGGGGCTGGCACTTTCGACTGAATTTACAGTAGATCTATAATTGTACCATCCTCTTGTAATGTTTGTGGCACTCAAACTTCTACTTCCTATAACGGGAAGCTTCTTCTGAAATGAGCCACTAGAGGACAGGGGGACATCTATAAAGGTTCATATGAAGAAGACTTATATTATTA